>JAAXLI020001282.1:16871-41413 GCA_014621495.2 Entosphenus tridentatus | reverse complement strand
GACCCTGACGCCTGCTGTACATTTGGAGTTTGCGCGTTCTCCCCATGGTCGGTCACGTGAATTTTTCTCTGGGGTCCTATGATTTTTTTTTCCCCTCCACATTTAGAATCAGCATCTTGTGTTCATAGAGTATTTGTCTCGCTGCTACACATTTCCACACGACGATAAGCCCACTTCGTCGAGCTGTCGTTTGTGATCGCTACCAGGTCGCTTCTGAAAAAAGAGCTACACAGTTCAGTGGGGCCTTACCTGATGAAATAAAAAGTAAAAAATAAGAAATACAAAGTAAAAATCCCACTGTCGGACGAGAGCCCTCGGCTACGCCGTGCGGGCCATGGGGTCCACTGAGGATCATTTTGTCACACTCGGCGTCGCCGGCGTGGATTGGTGAGCACTGCAGCATAGTGCAATACAACAACCGGTTACCCAAAATTATTTCAAGACCAACTAAAGATCATGGGGCCCTGTCTTTGGGTGAAGCGGAGAAAGCTGCTAAAGACCGTCCGGAATTGCGTGGGCTTGTTGCAGACTTACTCTCCACAGTGAGCGAAGAGGAGTAAGTAAGTAAGTATCCAAAATGATGGAAAAACAAGAATAGGTTTTACCCTTTCTGGCAATAAGACGTTTAAACACCAAATAGATTCCTTTGGCAAGGCATCAAATCTGTATTAACCACACGTACTTGTGGCAAAACATGCATACAAAACATGCTCTGATAATATATGCATTGTCTTTAAAACTCTTTAACACGTCGGCTTTCGCGACCAATATCATCCATAATAGAGTTTTTTTGGGTTAGATCGCGTAAATATATTAATGTGTCGTTAAACCCGCCACCACCCGACACAGCCAACTGGTAAGGGTTGTCACGTAAACAGAACGTGCTAATTCGTCACTAGTACACTAGTAAACAGAACATGGCCAATTCGTCACTGGTACAGTGACGAATTGGCCACGTTCTGTTTACGTGACAACCCTTACCAGTTGGCTGTGTCGGGTGGTGGCGGGTTTAATGACACATTTATATATTCACGCAATCAAACCCAAAAAACCTCTCATGTCTTTAGAAACTGATTGCTCTACGCCAGAGACAGCTTTCTTCATGTGCCTTGCAGACGTGATGGCTTGCAAAAGGAATTTATTTGGTTTTCGAACATCTTAACACCTGTTTTATTGCCAGAAAAAGGGTAAAACCTATAATTATTTTTAATCATTTTGGATACTGCCAAAAAAGTTAACCCATAGCTAGAACTGCTCGACCCAAGCTATAAGTGGTCTGATGCTTGCATTGTATCGTTGTTTTCTGGTCTTACACTGGTGGTGAGACGAGGCTATTTAAAGAAGGCTGCTGTCTCTGGTGTCAGTTCAGTTTCAAAGACAATGCATATATTATCAGAGCATGTTTTCTTTACACGTTGTGTGGTTGATTTAGACTTGATGCCTTGCGAAAAGCGTCTATGTGGCGTTTGAACATCTTAACGCCCGCCTGGTTTATTGCCAGAAATATTAAAGCCTATTCTTGTTTTTTACAACCGTGGGTATTTGCTAACACTGCCCTCTGCTCCACCTAGATGCCGCAGCAGACTGTGACACCTGTTTTTTATTTTTTATGGAGAGCAATCATTCATCTAAACATTATCCAGCCGCGTGCCTGCTTAGTTTCTTAGACATGGACATGTTTAAACGTATGTGCGGCAAGTCCTCCGGGTTGTATCGCTTGACGTTGGGCACGATATCCGAAGTTTCGCTCCATCGTGTATGTATGTACGTATGTTGAACTTCTTTAGTACAGTACGTAGCCAACCGTGCGAATCAGAGGTGTGGGGGGGGGGTGGCGATGGACAACAAACTAAACACAAAAAGCAGTTCTCAAGAAATGAATTTTCAGTATCGATCTAACAGTGCACATCTCTCGCATCTGAAAGCACTTCGTGATGCGGTGACAGTCTTTGTTCGATTGTCAGCCAAAAGTCGCTGCCGCTGTGAGGATGACCAGAGTTCGCGTGACGATGGTTTACGCTCCTCGGTCGAGATCAGCGAGGTGTTGTGGTTCATTTGTGGCAAGGGTTACGTCGGCGGTGCACTGGAACATTGAAGGTTGTGCCTCCTACAGCACAGTGGTACCCAGGGCGCCACTTTACACATTGGTTAATCTCCCACCAAGGGCATCTGTATGTTGAACTTCTTTAGCACCATACGTAGCCAACCGCACGAATCGGAGGCATGGGGGGAAGGACAACAATCTAAACACAAAAATCAGTTCTGAAGAAATGGGTCTCTGCGTGAGTCGATGGCTCTCTTTGTGAGTCTATGGGTCTCTGTGTGAGTTTGTGGATCTCCGTGTGAGTCTACGCACGTTGAACTTCTTTCGCACCGTACGTAGCCAACCGTGCTAATCGGAGGTGCGGCGGGGGTTGGGGGGGGGGGACAACGAACTAAACACACGCAAAAAAATTGTCTTGGAGGAGCAGAACAGTGCCAGACAGTGCAGCGAACAGCGTTTGGCTGCAGGCAGAGAGAAAAACTCAAACCCGCTCGGTTACGCAAATAAACAAACGAGGGTTCACAAACACACCGGGGCCGAGTGAGTGGGAGCGCTGTTTGCTTTCGCAACCCGCTTGCCAGCCACCACGCGGCCAAAACGCGGAAATTTTATCCGGCGGGAGCGGGCGTTCATTCGGGGGCCGATATTCACGCGCTACACGTACGGCACGCGGCGCAGTCCGGCGTTGGCGCGGTGCGGGCGGATTTCTCGTCTCAGTGAGTGGGCCCCCGGTTGTTGCCCGCGGTACCACGCTCGCAGACTCGGCCCCAGCCCTAGTTTGTGAAAGAAGAGACTCCTCGCAGTGGGTGCGAACCTCGTCATAATTAGTGGAGGTGAAACCATGACAAAGACATTTTAATAGTTCTTTACATGTTTTGTTGAACTTCTTTCGCACCGTACGTAGTCAATCGTGCTGTTCGGAGGTGAACACACTAACACGCAAGAAGCCAGTTCTAAAGAAATGAGTTTGTCAACCTCGATGATGATTTAAAAGTCCACAGCTCCAGTGGCTTCCTAGTATCGGTAGGAAGGAGCGTTCGAGTTACGACCGCAGAGGCGCACCTGAAAGCGCGCCGCGCGATGATCCGGTGACCGTCTTTGTTCGATGGCTAGTCTCAAGTGGCCACTGTGAGGCTGACCGGAGTTCCGGAGTTCGTGTGATGGTTTATGCTGCTTGGCAAGATCAGTCAAGTATTGTGGTTGATTTGTTGCAAGCACACTCTGTAATGAGTGCGCGAGGTACGGTAATTGACCCCCCCCTATAACGGTATAATTTTCTTTATTCGTACGGCTGATGTGGATGCAGAGCAACAACTAAAATTTCACATGCAGGTGGGCATGCCAGATAACCGTGCCAGTAACAGCGGACTGTATGGCCCCGATGTCTCCTTCATATTTGTGGATCGGGGAGTTGCGTCGTTATACGTTGTTACGGTCTGTTCTGGATATGGCCACAGTCGCACAATGCTGGAGAGTTTAACGTTTTCCATTTGCGCTTCGGGCATCATCCGCATCTTACTGCCATGGTTTGTGCAGTGGGATGCAATGTAGGGTGGACCATGAGCATCGTGGAAGATCAAACTCTCGGGATCTTCTGTGTTGGGTCTTTCACAAAGGTGTTTGTGAGTTCAACGGTACAATGATTGGCCCTCACCCCTCGTGGTTCAGTGTAATGGCACGATGTAGGCTTTAGATTCGATTCAAGAATTCGTTTCATGTGACGCTTGCAGCTACGAGTGGCCACTTAATTTAGTAAACTTTCAAAAAATGTGAACTGTAAAAAAATTCTGCAATCTTCTTTCGTACGACCGATGTAGATGCAGAGCAGCAGCTAACAATTCCACGTTCAGGTGGTGAAGCCCACATAACCCGCGTCGGGAGCAAGCGGAGTGGTATCGCCGTCGCGACGTCTCCTTCGTATTTGTGGATCGGGCATTCGGTGGAATCACACGAGACCGAATCGCGACCAATCGTCGGATAGCTCGGAGTAAATTGTTAGGTGTGTGTCTCCTCGAAGTCGATGGATGCCTTTGTCGTAAACGTGGCTGTTGAACGAGTGGCTCTGATGCGGTCAAATGAAGGACATTCAATTGAGTTTCAAACTTTTTACGTTGTTTTGCGACAGCACGATTTTTTCGGCCAAACTTTTTTTTTTGTTCGGCGGACGTTCGAATTTTTTTCTTCGTACAGTTTTGAAGCCTGACATTAATTAAATACCACTGCTTAAAGGGGGGAAACTATTTTGGTCGAAGATGGCTTGCCTTCATTCGAGCTTTTTTTTTCCACATAAGTAAATTCCGGACTGGCTTTTATTATATATCTTTTTGTAAATCGTAGAACCCACGAAATTTCAACACCCACACACACAGCAACAAACAACAACAAACAACAACAACAAACAAACACACCCCAGCAAACCAAAGAGTCAGAAGAAGGCGCCCGCTGCTGAGCACTTGCGAGCGTTTCTTCTACGCGGCTCGGTCTGTTGCTTATCTCCCACATTCCAGGGCTTTGGTAAGCGTTTAACTCGGGGTGTCTCCATCACCGAGCCTGATGCTGCTGCTCCCACCACCAACCACACCGCGTTGTCTTTGGCTGTGCTAGCCGCTCAACATCAGGCCCGCTGTTTATCTCAAGAGAGCACCCGCGCGTGCGTGTTGGGTGCGCGTGCGTGCGAGAGCACTGGGGGGGTGGTGGGAGGGGTGAGGAGGAGTTTTCTCCCCACTGTTGGACTCCCGCCCCGAGGTTCCAGTCCTGTCGGGGGCAGGGCAAGCGGAGAAAGAGCACGGGCACGGGTCGTCGCGGCTTCGTTCAAAGCCGCGGTCGCTAGGAGCCGGCCCGAACCGCCAAAACGAGTTGGGAGAAGAAGAAGAAAAAAAATATAATAATAATTTCTCGCCAGACAAGGGGGACAGCCAGCGGCAACAGCTTGGCGCAGTCGGCAGACAGCCGGGCCGACGCGGGAGGGGCTTAGTGAGGCAAAGACAAGCGAGCGACTTGGTACAGCAAGTAAGAGAGCAGAACACAGAGAGAGAGAGAGTGAAGAGAGGGAGGAAAGGAAGAGATCAAGAAGCAAAGGGCCAGGCGGCGCCCAGGGGAGATCGGCGCTCGCTCGCTCGCTCACGCGATGCCCAAGGGCCTGGCCAGGCAGCAGGCGTCTGGTGGAGAGAGCCGACCGCGAGCCCCCTTCGCTGCCCTCCACCGCCTGGAGGCATGGGCCGGGGGCATCTTCCCGAGGCCCCACAAGGGCGGCAGGGCCTCGGGCGGGGATGGCCGTAAGGATGAGGCCGCCGCCGCCGCCGCTGCCGCCGCCGAGGCTCTCGCGTCCCAGCCCTGGCACCAGCACAGTGAGTGTCTGTGCACCCCCCCCCCACCTCCTCCTCCGTCTCCTCCTTCTCCTCCCCGCTGAAGTTCCTCCTCTCTTTTCGTCGCGATCTTCTAGCGCCGGCCCGCTCGCGCTTCGAACGTTCTGAGGCTTGAGACGGGGAGCCCCTTTTATTCTTTTTTGACGTGGGAGAGTTTGGAATCGGCGGTGTCGAGTTTCTGCGAGCGGAGGCGCGCGTTTGTCTCGTGTGCGTGCGTGCGTGCGTGCGCGGCGTTGTGCAGGGAGCGGTGGCGGCAGCGGGTTCGCTAGCGCTATGCTGCGCTCGCGAACCCGGCTGTGACCCGAGTTCATGGCCAACACCGGTTACGGTGATCTGAATCGGTCTTTTGCATCCCCTTGATCGACTCGGCCTCAAATGAGTACCCGGTGTTGTGTTGCAAACATCGCCACTGGGGGAGACAAAGGCGGCCGGGCATATATGTGGCGTTGGCCAACCCACACCCCCCTCGTGTGCCGTGCCGCCCTTCGTAGGCTCTCCTCGCTAACGGCACTTGCCCCAACAGTCTGTTAAGGCTATTACGGTGGATCTTTTGTCTTTTTTTGCACGGCCTTGTGAGGGGGGTGCGGGGAGAAGCTCGGAGGGTTTTGAAGAGGAGGGTTTTGAAGAGTCATCTTTCCCATCTCGGGCGTCGCTGGAAAAAAATGTCATGCCACCGTGAGAACGGTACCCCCTACGGTTGGTGGCAGTCGCGGTAGTGGTCGATCGGCGGTGGTGAGTTTGGGAAAAAGTTTATTTTGTTAAATACGAGTGATGCGTGTCGGGTGCTTCTTTACTTTGGGTAGCGATGCGGCCACGTGTGTGTTTTCTTGTTTTTTCGTTCTCCAAAGTTTCGGACGCAAACGAGCGACAGTAAAAGTGAAATGATGAGCCTCAGCAGCGAGTGGCCGCAGTCGTGGTGGTGGTGGCAGTTGTGGTGGTAGTGGTGGTCGTCGTTGTGGTGGTGGTGGTGGTGGTCGTTGTGGTGGTGGTGGTGGTGTTGGCAGCGGCTGCGACAACGACGGCTTCGCCTGAACGTGATGGCTGCTCTTGACTTGAAGCTTTCGTGACTGCAGGAATACATATTTTATGGGTCTTTCGGTAAAGCCACGTAGATAGAAAAAGAATAAAAATATCACGTTTCGATCGCAACACAAGACGATTGCTCGTGTTGTTGTGATCGAAACGTCGTGATATTTGTATTATTTTTCTATCTACGTGACTTTACCGAAAGACCCATAGATTACGTGATGGCTGCTGTTCTGTGTCTCAACACTGCATCAGGAATGCTGAGTCCTTTGTTGTTTTCTTGGGTTTGTTTGGGAGGAGGAGGAGGAGGGGGGACGCGGCCGGTGGGAGCGAAACCGCCCCTGCGAAACCTCTTTTGTGTTGGTCGTTTCGCTTTTGTAAGGGAGCGGCACCGCTCCTCATAGTGTCGTCGCCGCTCGGATATTTAAGCGCAGGGAGTCGCCACTATCAGCGGGGATGTAGGTGGGCGCATCTCTGCCAGCCAGACAACCACCTGTCCCCCGAGGCCTGCTGGCCTGTAACACCACGGGTCCGTTCCGAGCCTCTCGCTTCTCTCTCGCTTGCACGTAGCAATTGTCTACATTCGTATCCGGCCGGCCCGGTAGCTGCTCGCCTCGCTTGTCAAAAGCATACGAGGTCCGTTCCTGGGTTGGCAGTCGTTTCAGCCCGTTGTACGATCAAGCCCAGAAAGATTTCGAGGTTTGATCTTCCACGAAGCTGCTCATGATCCACGCCTAAACCGCATCCACTGCACACAAACCATGGCAGTAGATGCGGATACCTGATGCGCAAATGGAAATAAACAAAACTCTCCAGTAGTGTGCGGACTGTGGTCATCCAGAACAGACCGTGACAACGTGTAACGAACGAGGCGATGCCCCGAGCCGCAAATGCGAAGGAGAAAATCGTGACGGCGATACCACTCCGCTTTGTCCTGACGCGGTTACCCGAATGTGAAATTGTTAGCTGTTGCTCTGCATGTACGTCAGCCATACGAAAGAAAAAGTAAGATTGCACGTTGAACTTCTCGTTTGGCGTTCTTTCGCACCGTGCGTAGCCAACCGTGCTAATCGGAGGTGTGGGGAAGGACAACAAACTAAATACAAAAAAAACAGTTTATAAGGAATGAGTTTTGAATCTGCTCCAGTGGCTTCCTAACGTCATTGTTGCTCAGAGGTTGGTAAAAGCGACTTTTTTACTTTGCGTTCGATGTCAACGGTGGTTGTCTTAATGAAGAGAGAGAGAGACTGACTGGCTTTGACCACGTGAATGCAGAGTTTTTTACCTCTGGCTTACAGGCTTCAGAGGAAAGAGGTCAGTGTTGCCCATCGCTCACTCGCAGATTGAGTAAGACTCCTTTCGGAACAGTCAGTGAACATACGTAGCGCACTGTTTTGTGCCATTATGTGTTTTGATTACACACACGAATTCATATGCCTCTGACCAAATCACCTGGAATGCACACCGATCTCGTCAGATCTCGTCAGACGCTAGACATGGTTGGGCCTGAATTCGCAAGATCGACTAAACCCGTTATGTTCACCTGTGAACAATTGTTTTACCAAAATTGTTACGTGTCTTGCAACTAAATCATTATTTATTTACATAACCTGAATGCCTTCGCAGGTTATATTCTCGCGAGCATCCTGCGGAGGCTTAAACGTAACTTTCCCAAACGTATAATATTTCACAACGTGGATGCCCACTGCAAGGCACCGCGTGTGCTAGGCGGCTGTTGCGTGTGGTGTCCAATTCAGCGGATACACATTCGCGCATCAGCCGAGGCTATATTTAAGCAGGCTCGCGATGGATTGAGCGTCCCAGATGCCCCCCCTACCCGGCCCTCTAGCGCTTTGGGAACCCAAGCTATGCTCACGTTGTGTCAGAGGGTATTGTATTGTTTTGGACGCTGTTACTTCAGCCCGGTGGCTGGGTCCATCTTTGCCGTTGCGAATACAAAGGGGGAGCAGCTCAAAAGGAGCAACTCCCACAACTGCCCCACCAGCGTACAAACCCAGCTGCGGCCGTACCCATCAACGCGACAAAACTTTGACTTAAGGCCCCCATCTCTAAAGCCCCGGGCAAGTGAACAGTAAACGCTGCGAGATAAGTTGAATAGCTCAATCGATTGACTAATTGGTTCCTAGATATTGATCTTGACAGTTTTACTGTTTTCTTAACAGGTTAAATATTAGCGAACGTCTTCTTGGTTCTTTCGGTAAAGTCACGTAGAAGGGAAGTAATAAAATAATAAAAATAAAAACATAATAAAATAATTCTCACGACGTTTCGGCCACAACGCAAGCAGCCGTCCTCAGGTGAAACCAGGTCTGTCGAGGCGACAGCGTCTGAATGAAACAGCACACGTGCTTGGAGCATATATATAAGCTGGGTTGGAAGGGGGGGGCGCCTTGACAAAATAATTTGCATATCAAGAGGAATTTAGCATATTTATGGGAAATGCAGGTATGTGATTAGTACTACTTGTGTCCGTGCATTATTAGCGAACGACTACTCCTTTTTGTAGGTTTGATTACTCAGGCCTCTTTAAATTTATGGTGAATGCCCTGACAGGCTGGCTTCAGAAGGAGGGAACCCCCCCCCTCCGACCCACCCCCACCATTGCAAGCCACGCCCAGCGTGATGCGGCCGACGATGACGTCACCAATCCCCGCCCATCGCCTCCCGTATAGCATCCCACTTGTGGGAAAACATGGATGAAGACGAATCCCGTGTTATCCGATAAGCCGAGCAAATCGAGCTGATAATCGGCAGAGTCGTCTGTATGTACGTGTGTGTACTGTGTGTTGAACTTGGAAAGACACCGTACGTAATCTTGATTTGAAGCTTTCGTGACTGCAGGAATCCATACTCTATTGTTCTTTCGGTAAAGTCACGTGGGTAGAAAAAAACGTAGGTAGAAAATGAAATGAAATAAATCACGACGTTTCGGGCGCAACACACAAGCGTGATGACACGATCCTGATGATGGACGCTTGTGTTGCGCCCGAAACGTCGAGATTTATTTTCTACCTACGTGACTTTACCCAAACCGTGCTAATCGGAGGTCGTCAATTAAATAATCAGAGAGAACGCGGCTCTTAAGTGATCGGGACAGCTACTCTGGCCGAGCGACTCACTTACCCGTGATGGTGGTGGTGGTGGTGGTAATAACACAAACCGATGGTGATTTCCGCACAGGAAGAGGTGCGATTCATTACCGCGGGATGGGTCCTTACAGATTGGGCTGTTTTGAGTTGGTGGTCTATGTATGTCTTGTACGTTGAAGTTCTTTGGCACAGTACGCAGTCAAACGCTCTAATCGGAGGTGCGGGCGGAAGGACAACAAACTAAACACAAGAAGCAGTTCTAAAGAAATTAGTTTTCAATCTACATTTAAAAGTGCCCAGCTACAGTGGCTTTCTCATATCGTAAGGAAGAGCGTTCCAGACGGCCACAGAAGCGCATCTGAAAGCGCCGCACGAAGCAGTGACCGTCTTGTGTTCGATGGCTAGCCGAGAGCCGCCTGCTGCAAAGACGACCAGAGTTCGCGTGATTGTAGGCCCCACAACGTTGCCACAACGTTGCCGTGGGCGCTGCGGTAACGTACTGCACCCTACTTCTATGCTCCTTAACGAAGAGTCCTTGGCGACCCACCACGCCCGAGTGCTTTTCAGCGCATTTACCAATTCAAGCGCACTCACGCGCAAACGAAGTCGCTGCATGCCACCCGCGCGCTCGATAAACGCCAAAGCAGTCACGCACACGCTGGGAAGACCCATCGTGCGGTCGCAATGGCACCTTTTCCCGTCCGTAATTCCTCCCTCTGGCGCGTATCATCATCGTCATCACGGCTAATTTAACTTACAGGGGCTTTCGCGACCAATGTTATCCATAATAGAGGTTGTTTTTTTGTTGGGAAGATCTCTTTAAATTTAAATGTCGTTAAACCCGCCACCGCCCATAAAAACCTCTTGTCATGAATCACTGCTAATCTTTTTTGTTCTTTTTTTTACTGACCCGCACTCAGACGAGTTTCTCGTCGTATACACGGAAAGTACAGGGGGTCCTCTCTCGGTCAACGATACTAAATTGGTTCCACGAAAACCGTCGTTAATCGAAATTACCCTTAATCGGATATGGGAAATACACGTTGCTAAGGCTTCATTCGCTCCGAGACGATCGGAGGTTGACCTTTTTCACCCTAAAAACATAGTTTATAATATTTAAGCACGCAATTTTAATGAATAAAGGTCATAAGAACATATTAAAGCATTGATATTAATAGGAATATGAATAAAAAAATCATAAAATAGAGCATTAAAAAGATGCATAAAATAAACATTCTTACCTTAGGATAATTGTTTTCCTCACTTTCTCGTCTTTATTGACGTTTATTTTCGGGGGCGATTGTTATTGATCTTATTTTACTTTTAAGCAAAGGAAAAACACTTAAGTATTCAAGGGAGCTGTTTCCATAAGCAACTCACCACCGAACAGTTGCTCTCAAAACGCTCATAAAAGGACGTCGCTGATTGGCCGAGGTCCTGCCAAGTTCACTCAGGAGCTCTCCGATTGGACGGAAATTGGCGGCCGCGTGATATCGTAAACATATCGTTAAACGAACATTTATCGTTCATAGAAACAATGGGGGACCCCCTCTATGGGAGGCGGATCGGCAATCAAAATATTGTTAATCGATGGCATCGTTCACGAGGGACCCACTGTATTCGAATTGGTTTATCTGTGGTAGTTTTTTTGAGGAGGAGTAAGCCACTCCAGACATGCGTCTTATCTATTGTAGGGTTTTTTTTCTCTCTCAATGTACGCACGTGTGCAGTTTTAAATATATATTTTTTTTATCTTTGCATACCGAGCCAAGGTGTGTGTTCTTGTCAGGAGCCGTATTTTCTGGCTTGGGCACGTGCTGAGAAGTTCAATGTGCTTGCCGCTGCTCGGATGGTTCTCATGAACAGTGGTTACGCGATGCAAACACAATCACAGTAGAACCCCTTTTAACGACCCCTCTTTACGACTAATCGCTTAACGATGGGCCTCCATAGAGCCCAATGTGCAGTGTATAGTAGTGTATAGTGTAGTGTATACGAGTGTAGTGTAATCACGTTTAGTGCATACAAGTTTAGTGTATAGCAGTGTAGTGTATAGTAGTGTAGTGGATAGTGTCGTGGATAGTGTAGTGTATAGTAGTGTAGTGGATAGTAGTGTATAGTAGTGTAGTGGATAGTAGTGTAGTGGATAGTGTAGTGTATAGTAGTGTATAGTGTAATGTATAGTAGTGTCATGTATAGTGTAGTGTATAGTGTAGTGTAGTGCCTCCATAGAGCACAATGTGTTCCTTTCCCTACCATTCTCCTGTTAACTATGGGTTGTTGTAGGTACAGTAAATATGAATTAATGCATAATTTAACCATGATTATTTTACTATTATGTGTTTATAATGTTGTTAGTTTCTTTATGTGTTTACATCCATTGTTTATAAATATGATAAAGTACTTTTTTGGGTCAAAAAAGGTAACCTTCGGTGCCATCGGGACGAATTAAGCCTTTTAACGTGGAATTTTCCTATCCTCGTTTAACGACCAAATCACTTGGTGACCGGTTTCGTGGACCCAATTGCCGTCGTTAAGAGGGGTTCTTCTGTAACTCAGTTTGACACGTAGGCTTTCGCGACCAATATCCATAATAGAGGTTTTTGAGTTACTCTCCAACACACCGGTGTGCTGAATTCGTAACGAATTGCCGCGTTTTATTTACGTGACGAACCTTACCCTTTGTTTTTTTCGGTAAAGTCACGTAGGTGAAAAAGAAAATAAAAATAAATTAAATCACGACGTTTCGGAGGCAACACAAGTCACCTGAAGACGGAAGCTTGTGTTGTTTACGAAGAGCGTAGACGTGGGAGCATAGAAATGCAGTGCATCTACGGATTTTGCTTCACTGCCCTCTGTTGCCCACAACAAAGCCTTGTCCATCCAAGCACGGTCGGCGCCATGGTGGTCACCGCCCGTCCACGCGCTGTCCAGGCTCAACACTGCTTAGCTTCCGAGGGTCGAATAACAATCGGCACATTCCAGGTGATCCGATCACAGGCATGCTACGGTGGGAGGTGGTAGAAAAAAATAACATTGCGATTGTCTCTTTAAAGGGCAGCCAAGGTAATATTTTTTTTTACAAAGGAACTTACGGGGATCTTCGTTGGTTGAATGACTGTGGAGAGGGGATGGGAGGGGGGGGGTCCCTTTGGATGTCTCGGTCCTGAGCCCTTCGTCCCTGCTGGTTACGTGTTTGCGCTGTCAGTTGGGGGAAGCTCTCATGGAAAGAGCGGAGGAGGCTCTCTCTCTCTCTTCGTGATTGATGCCAAGGCGGGACAGGTTTAAAAAAAAAAGAGTCTCAACAAGTGAATGCAAAATCACCGCACGTTCGCTAACGCCCCGCGCTTTTCCAACGTGTGTGCGCTTGCTCATCGGAAGTGTTTCATTTGGCGACGATAGCGGTCCTCTCTCGCTCGCGCCAGTTCGTCAGTAGGCCACGGTAAGACCGCGAGGCGGCTCGGATGGCACCTCTGCCCGGGAAGTCGTGCCGTCGGCTGGCCAAGGCCCGTGCCTCCCAAGGCCCCCCTTGCCTGCTGGTTTTTTATCTCCGCATTTTGGTGGAAATATTTAATTTAGCGATGACAGCGGCCGCTCTGGCTCGGGCCAGTTCGTCAGTAGGCCACGGTAAGACCGTGGGGTGGCTCGGATGGTAGCCTCCCTAAGGCCCTGCCTGCTGGTTTTTTTATCTCCGCATTTTTGGCAATCCTTTGATCAGTTTTTCGCTGTTTATTTTTCCATTGGGCAAGTCCCGAATGGAAACGCAACTCTGCGCTTGAATTTAATTCGTATCGAGCCATCTTTCACCAGCATTGTCACGCCCCTTCCACTCTAGATTGAAAACTCGCTTTTTTCTAGATTGGAAACGAATTTATTTTTGAACAGCATAAACCATCGCGCGAACTCCGGTCATCCTTCGCAGTGGCGGCTTTTGTCTGGCCATCGAAAGAAGTTCAACATACATAGATAAAGATGCCCTTGGTGGGAGATCAACCAACGTGTAAAATGGTGCTCTGGGTATTACTGTGTTGTAAGAGGCACAGCCTTCAATGTTCCAGTGCAACGTTTACTTAACCCTTGCCACAAATTAACCACAACACCTCGCTGATCTCGTCAAGGAGCATAAACCATCATCACGCAAACTCAGGTCATCCTCGCAGCGGCAGCTTTTGTCGAGCGATCGAACAAAGACGGTCACCGCATTGAGCGGCACTTTCAGATGCGCTTCTGCGACCGTCCTGGAATGCGCTTCTGATATTTGTTTAGAACTTGATTTTTGTGTTAAGTTGTGTTGTCCTTTCCTTAGCACGGTTGGCTACGTATGGTGCGAAACATAATTCAACGTACATACGTACAGATCGATAGGTGGACGGACAGACAACAGATGGGGAGACGGACAGAGTTAATGCTTAAACGCTTTCAAACCTCAGTTGAAATGTGTTAAAAAAAAGAAGTGAACTTTAAACAAATCGGTCCATTAAGCCATGATGGAGTGAGTCATGGGGAGTCTCTGAAGGCAGGCAAGTCACACATGTGTTGGGTGGGTGTTGTGGTCAGCAGCGATTGCAACGTGTGTCCCTAGCTGATGTTGACCACACACCATATGAGCAAATACAAAGATCCCCCCGTATAGCCTTCACAAACTTTTGGGTAAAGTTCGCGCGTGGCACTTATGAAGGCCGACACAGCACACGAGAGGTGGTGGGTGGCCAGCACCATGCCCGGCCGCCTTTGTCTCCCCAAGTGGCAATGTTTACACACACTGCACCGGGTACTTATTTGAGGCTAAATCGACCCAGGGGAGGCCCAGTACCAGTTCAAAATAATCGTCACCGGTGTCGGCCGTGAGCGGAAATCGAACTCGGATCACAGCCGGGTTCGTTAGCGCAGCGCGCTAACCGCTATGCCACCACTCCCCATCCAGTGCCACGCAGTTTAGGCTGAGTCGACTTAGCGGTCCAGCCCATGTTCATGAAAAGGTTTCAAACTGGTGCCGTGCATTATGCCAAAAATGTAAACCTCGGTTATCAATGCTACAGTGTGCTACAAACATTGGCTGCCCAGACGAAAACAGCCAAAGATCCCATTATAGCCCTGTGGGCTGTTGGGGCGAGTGCTGTCATCGGGGCACCTATTACGGCTAGCATGACACGTGGCCAAGTAGTGTGGCCAGCACGGCACAACAAAGTCAAAGATCCCCCGTGTAGCCTTAACAGACTGTAGGAGCAAGTACTGTTAGCACCTATGAAGGCCGCCACGGCACAGGAGGGGGTGGGTGGCCCGAAACCACGCCCGGGGCCGCCTTTGTCTCCCCAAGTGGCCATGATGTTTACACGCCGCACCAGGTACTCGTTTTAAGCCGAGTCGACCTCGGGGAGGCCCAGGACCGGTTCAGATAATCGTCACTGATGTTGGCCGTGAGCGGGAGTTGAACTCGGGTCGCCGGATTCATAGCGCACGCCAGCTGCCTTCGTCTTCTCAGTGTCGCTGCCGATGATGTTTTCAGGCTGAGCTGACCTAGGGGATGCGCGTTATGGGTTGCCAGTGATGTTCATCGTCATCAGGAACTGAAGCGCGATCCGTCTACCCCCGGGGGGTGAGGCCCACTGAGCTGTATAGGTCTTTCTCAGAAGCGACCTGGCAATCACAAATTGATAGGCCAATGAGAAGTGGCTTATGACGCGGATATTTATAGCAGCCAAATACTGATTCCGAATGTGTAGGGGAAAAAAAACGGAGGACCCGGAGAAAAATCCACGTGAACCACGGGGAGCGAGAGAGACAAGCAAACTCCAAAGATACAGCAGCAGGCGTCAGGGTCGGTATCGAACACACGACCTCCTGTATACCAGGCGAAGGCGGGTAACATCCCGCCACCGTGGTGCCCCCATACTAATATGAAGTTGCTTGGAAAGAGGCTGGCGCCTATCAGGTGCGAACTCGAGTCAGTAAGCGAGTGAGCAAGCCAGGTACACGATGTGCAGACACCGATACAGACACGCGTACATACCAATACCAATACCCGCCGTTCGCCACGAAGTGACAGTGACGTCACTACGGCCAGGTGCACTTTTTGAGGCCACGTGAAATGTCAAAGGCTCGCTGACAGGAGGAGGTCTCGGGACAGACTCGGCAAGTGCCATGTGTTGGCTGACTGAGATGACCGGTAGACGCACGCCCAGCTGTGTGAACCCCCTGCTGTGCCAACGTACACGTGCGCTCGCCGGCCGTATCCGGAGCGGCGCCTGCCACTTGCCACGACTGCCCCGTGGCGAGTGCGGTCGGGCACGAACCTGGCTGCGTTTGACGCGCTCGGGAAATATCCGTTCGCCGGCGGCTGCCGCCTCGCGCGTCACAGCTGCCTGAGCTGCGGTAGAGATTCGCGGATGCGGTGCGTGCCGGCCGGCGAAGGTGGGTGGGGGGTGAGGTGTATCTGGGGTGAGGTTTGGGGGGGCTTGCTTGCGACGTCGTGGAAAAAAACCACCCACGGTGCCAAGCACGTTCTACAGAGTGTACGTGCGTGTGTGTGCGCGCATGTGGTATTAGTGGGGAGCGGTAGCGTCGCGGTTAGCGCGCTGCATTACGAACCCGTCAGCGACCCGAGTTCGATTCCCGCTCACGGCCAACAGCAGTGAGAATTATCGGAACAGGTCCTGGGCCTCCCCGAAGTCGACTCAGCCTCAAATGAGTACCTGGTGTGGTGTGTAAACATCGCCACCGGGGAGACAAAGGCGGCTGGACGTGGTGTTGGCCACCCACCCCCTCGTGTGCTGTGTCAGCCTTCAGAGGTGCTCGCTAACAGCACTTGCCCCAACAGTCTGTTAAGGCTACGGCTACACGGGGGGGATCTTTGCCATGGGGAAGTGGGCACCGGGAGTGTAAGGGGCCGTTCATAAATGACGTCACGCACTTAGGGGGGGGGGGTCAGACATTTGTGACGATGTGTGATGTATTTTTGTCTTTAATGTGGAGCAGTAGTGTAATGGCCAGTGCACTGCGCTACGAACTCGGTGACCCCCCCCGCCTCTCGTCTACGTCCACGACCGTCATCATCCATGCTCAGTCCACTGCTTGTTGTAGGCCCCCACCCTGAGCTATCACCATCTCTCACGACGCAGTCTTTTCGTCCATTCAGCAATTTAAAAACATTCATGGTTCCTGGCCGCAGAAAGGAGCTGTCAATGAATTGCTCGCACTCGGCACGTTGACACCCGTTGCTCCTCCAAACTTGTGTGCGGTTTGCATCCTGTCTGAAATGAAGCCTCGAAAACAAAACACACACTTTAAAATCAACAAGTCGTCACCCTTCTGTCTACGTGCAGGTCACCGGCTTTATCTCGACCCCGTTAATGGATTACATTCGGGATAAGCTCTCCGCACGCACAGCTGGCGAGCTGCATTACTCCCACAGAGGGGCTTGGCGCGGCGGGGGGCGGGGGACTACTTTTTGCGAGGAAGAGCACATGCGTTTCCTCTCCCTGGAGACGCGACGGGATGTGGAACGGGCGTCGGAATTTTGACTTGGAGATGCAATTAGCGAGCCCGGTTTATAGAAGGGGGGGGGGGTGTTCCTTCTCCGATTGCGATAACGAGTGGCCGGCATTTCTGTTTTGTCAAAATGAGTGCGGGCCTGCGACGTGTGCGTCGTGGCGTAGTAGCGCCGTTGTTTCAAAGACATTGTTACTCGACGCAGCGAACTAGCGACACGACCGCACTCTAAGATAGCCAAACTATGCCACGCGCCCCCCCGCCATGGGCTTGTTGGAGCCTCGGTACGTCTTCTGACCTGAATATAAGTTATTTTATTTTCGTTTTTTCTTCCGATTCCGTTCCAAACGATGACGTGCATGTACGTCATTGGAACGGGAAACGGTTAACAGTGAGTGTGCATTATACATGTGGGCGGAAACCGGAGCACCCGGAGAAAACCCACGCATGTGCGAGGGGGCAACACTCTATCCCCGTACAGATGAAAAGAGATGGCGATAAGTCCACTTGCTAGGGTGCCTTCTCCTGGTGGCTTGGATATGGCACCTGGACGACCGTAGGTAGAGTGTCACGACGTTTTCGATCCACCAACCCTTGCCTCCGCAGTGCCATAAACACATTCCTCCTGCGGAGGGAGCTGGTAGGAACGTTGGGTTGCTCGGTAAATGGCCAGGGTCAACGGCGGCGTGGTGTATTCCGCAAATATGGCCGACTGCGAGGACGGGCATAAGCCGGCGTGAGTAGGTTAAACGTTGAGTTTTATAAGGGCACTACGGGGTGACCAGCCCCTCCCCATCCACCCAGCCCCACCCTCCCCAATCAGCCCCTCCCCACCCAGCCCCTCCCCACCCTCTCCACCCAGCCCCTCCCCATCCACCCCCCACCCAGCCCCACCCTCCCCACTCAGCCCCTCTCCACCCTCCCCACCCAGCCCCTCCCCACCCTCCCCTCTCCACCCAGCCCCACCCCTATATTTTTTGGATGCACGACGGACGGACACTAATCTCCTGTGGGCTGGTGGAACCAGGAGGTTCCTACCAGTAATAGTTTTTCACACTGTCTTGTATCTCCCAAGTATTCGGCAACCCCTTGGTCAATTTGGCCAGGTCGTACCTCCCGCTCGACACCCACGGGAAGGGAGTTTCACAACATTCGTGCGGCGATCCACCAATCCTCGCTGCCGCCTCCACAGCGCTGGATTACGGGCATGCGTCACCGCTTAAAACTAGAAACTAAAATAAGACGAAAAACTATTTTTTTTATTTTACCGGGTAAGGCTCCACTGAGCTGTGTAACTCTATTTCAGAAGCGACTTGACTATCACAAAATGAGAGCTCAACGAAGTGGCTTATGTGGCAACTGTTATACCGGAGCAATCTGATGAGCTATGAAGCTCTTCTTCCACAGACGTCCAGTGGGGCAGGGGTCAGAGCGTTCCTCTAAATCAGGGGTCGGCAACGGAAATAACAAGATGGAGCCATTTTTTGTTCATCACGCGAACATTTGTAGCAGTGTCCTATTACTCTAAACGTGTGGTGTCGATTCTAAATGTGGAGGGGAAAAACCTGGAGGACCCGGAGAAAAATCCACGCGGCCACGGGGAGAGAGAGAGAGACACCGCAAACTCCAAATATACAGCAGCGCGCGTCAAGGGTCAGGATCGAACACACAACCTCCTGTATACCAAGCGAGGTAGTTAACATCTCGCCACTTATATCGGAGATGAGCACAGAGAAAAGGCGCTTGTATATGTGCCTAGCCGATGAGAGCGTACCAAAAGCGTGTTTTGCGTGAGCGAGACCCATGAAGCGTGTTAGTGGAAGGCGTGTGTTTCCACCACTGGCTTGTTCCCCCGTTATAACAGTTGGCAGAGGTATCTGGAAAGCTGTCGTGGGCGAATGCGTAACGGGAAAACGCTTTGTACGCAGATGGCGATAGCGCGATCGTTGACAACGTGTCTCTCGCGATAGCGCGCACCGCCCGCGTTAAATATATTTACAGTGTGTACAGTGGACGTAACACACGTTGGAAACGCTAACAATCTGAGTCTGCTATGGAGTGTTGGGCATTATATCGACAAAATCACGAATATCATCGTGTTTTATTGCTCAAAGAAGCGTTACTTACCCAGGGTAATAGGATGAATGTGCCGCCTATTTCCAAGCAGCTTCCTATTACGCAGAAAGCTGTTTATAATCTAATGGTTATGATATAATGGTTATCATTGTTATTATCACTTCCAGGTTACTCTGATTATCTGTGGCTAAGCATGTATAATAGTATGAAGTTCGCATTTCGGTGGTGGGGGCTACCTTTGTTGAACTTCTTTCGCACCGTACGTAGCCAACCGTGCTAATCGGAGGTACAGTGTTGAGTCTATGGGCAGTGTTAGTCTATGGGCAGTGTTGAGTCTATGGGCAGTGTTAGTCTATGGGCAGTGTTGAGTCTATGGGCAGTGTTAGTCTGTGGGCAGTGTTGAGTCTATGGGCAGTGTTAGTCTATGGGCAGTGTTGAGTCTATGGGCAGTGTTAGTCTGTGGGCAGTATGAATCTTTGTATGTTGAACTTCTTTCGCGCCGTACGTAGCCAGCCGCGCTAATAGGAGGTGGATAAGCGTGGGTAGTATAATAGAATAAACGTGCGGTTAAGCATGGATAACAGCAAGAGATGGGATTGGGGGGAATCATCGTGTGGATAAATATAAAGTCGTCCGATTGATTCGGGTGTCGTGGATGATGAGAGTGGATTATATGAAGAGTTTTACTGACGTTTTCACTCGTGTATTGTGTGTGTGCTTATTTGTGTACAAAGGTGGTCGGGCGTTATGTTGGCCACCCACCGCCTCGTGGACCCTGCAGGCCTTTATAGGTCCTCGCTAACAGTCTGTCCAGGCTATATAGGGGATCTTTGCCTTCTAGGGAGCGGTAGTGTGGCGGTTAACGTGTTGAGCTACGGACCCGGGCCAACACCGGTGACGATTATCTGAACCGATATTGGGCCTCCCCTGAGTCGACTCGGCCTCAAATGAGTCCCTGGTGCAGTGTGTGAACATACACAATGGGGACACGAAGACGACCATGCGTGGTGCTGGCCACCCACCCCCTTCGTCTGCCGTGACGACCTTCATAGGTTTTTTTTTGCGATCCACCTGCATGTGAAATGGTAGCCATCACTCTCCGCGGCTTAACAGCAGTAACAGAAGGAAGAAGATAATTGGTTTTTTTGCCATTTTATCTGGCAACAAAACTGACACCTTTTTTTTCGAAGAGTCATGTTTGCATAGACCACAATACCTGCAGTCATAATGCGCCTTTTGGCGTCATCTGGTCCAACACCTTGTGAGACTAGGCTCTACGGAAAGCTGTCTCGGGTGTGGACCAATCAACTTCAAGGACAGTGCATACATTATCAGAGTTATGTTTTTTGTTTGCATTATGACTGCAGGTATTGTGGTCTATGCAAACATGACTCCTCGTAAAAAAAAGGTGTCAGTTTTGTTGCCAGATAAAAGGGTAAAAAAACAATTATCATATTTTTCTACTGGCAAATGAGGTTCCAATGGTGAGAAGGAAGAAGCCTCGGGCCTTCGCCGCGGGTGACTGGCCCCAGTGGTCTTTGTTTTGGGGCGATTCCCTTCTACCCCCGCACCTCCCCCCCCCCACCCCACGAGAGCGTGAACGGCCCAAAAACCGCGCAGCCCGCGGAGGGGAAAAAACTGAGCGTGGGGGTTTGTGGTGGCTGTGTTATATCCACGCACGTGAATGCAGCGGCTGCCTCTAGCCGGCAGGAGCGCACGCGGGAACACCAAGGCCACCGCGCACGGCGCCACGATGGAGCCAGGCCACTTTCCACCGTCATCGGTGAGTTTTTTTTACCACCTCCCCCTTCGCTAAAAATCTCCTCCGCCCCCCGCCCCGCTCCCGACAATTCGCTTTTCCTGCTGCTGCTGCCACCCGCCCGTTGCGTTCCTCCCCTCCGTGCCAATTACGCACGGAGGGGCTTCGACGATTTCCAGCGATTCCCGACGATTTCTTTTTTTTCCACTCGAGAATTTGAATTTGACACGTTGATTAAGTTTTTGTGCAAATCATCAAGTTATTTGATTTGTTGTTGCCAGATATACACACGCCCGGTTGCTTTTTGAGGGGTTTTTGACGTGAAGGCGCTCACCTCTACTGCGGAGGTTGGCGCTCTTTACCCCCCCGCAAACTCTTCTCACTTGAGCGATGATTTTTTTTATTCTTTTAAAACAAATCTCGCGGACGAAAACAACCAATCCACGTTTGCGATTTACGATTTTTCAGTCGTTTGAAAAAAAAAAGACAAATCCAGAACGACTCGATCGTGTAGCGCCAGCGGGTCGTAAAAAGCGTTCACCAATCGATGCCGATCGCAAGGAACCGAGGAAGATTGCTCGTTGAAATGATTTCTTGATAATTATGATTTTTTCCTTCATATCGTGATGGAGAAAATGATGGAAGAGGTGGAATCTTTAATCCTGAATGAATTGGGGGGGTGGGTGGGGGGAGGAGGGTGGGAAGGAGGATTACGTGGTGAGCCAAGTATGGAGTCGGGCAGCGTCTCTCAACTATTAAACTAACACTAAACCATTTTAATTTGGCCAGGTAAGGCGCACTGAGCTATGGAAGCTCCCTTTTCAGAAGCCACCTGGCCACAAATGATGGCTCAACGAAGTGGCTGAAAATCATGTGGCACTGTTATACCGGGGCAATCCGATGAGCTATGAAGATCTTCTTCCACGGATGCCCAGTAGGGGCACGGGGTCAGAACGTCACTCTGAATCAGGGGTCGGCAACCAAAATAGCAAGATAGAGCCATATTCTATGGTGCTTTCGGTAAAGTCATGTAGATAGAAAAAATAATAACAATAAAAATAAAGGGAATTTTTTTTATTATTTGATTGTTATTATTTTTTCTAAAGTGAATTATTTTTATTATTTGATTGTTATTATTTTTTCTTCTATCTACGTAATAAAAAGAAAGTTAATAAAAAATATCACGACGTTTCGATCGAAACACAAGCGGTCGTTCCTGATGACGACCTCTTGTGTTGCGATCGAAACGTCGTGATATTTATATTCACTTTATTTGTATTATTTTATAATTTTTTCTCTCTATGTGACTTTACCAAAAGAACCATGGAATATGAATTCCTGCAGTCACGCACGTTTTAAGTCAAGATAGAGCCACTTTTGTTCGAATTCGGTAAAAAAAAAAACTTTCAAGAGCCGCAATGCGTGTGTTGAATACGAGGCAGTGGTGGTCCTTGATAAATAACGGTTACGGAGCGGTTCCTTAATGAGCCGCATGCTGCTCTGGTCCGGCAGGTTGCCGACCCCTGCCCATGGTAAACAGGACTTCCATGGTAAACTGAACTCCCATGGTAAACTGAACTTCCATGGTAAACTGAACTCCCATGGTAAACTGGACTTCCATCGTAAACTGGACTCCCATAGTAATTTGGACTTACATTGTAAACTGGACTTTCATGGTAAACTGGACTTCCATGGTAAACTGGACTCCCATGGTCATTTGGACTTACATTGTAAACTGGACTTTCATGGTAAATTGAACTCCTATGGTCAACTGGACTTCCACGGTGAACTGGACTCCCATGGTCAACTGGTCTCCCATGGTAAATTGAACTCCTGTGGTCAACTGGACTTCCACGGTGAACTGGACTCCCACGGTGAACTGGACTCCCATGGTAAACTGGACTTCCATGGTAAACTGGACTCCCATGGTCAACTGGTCTCCCATGGTAAATTGAACTCCTGTGGTCAACTGGACTTCCACGGTGAACTGGACTCCCACGGTGAACTGGATTGCCACGGTAAACTGGACTTCCATGGTCAGGGGTCTGCATCCAAAATAACAAGAGACACATTTTTCCCTTCGACTTTCAAGCGCCGCACTGCAGTTCCTGTTAAAGAGCCACCGCACGCGGCTCCCGAGCCGCGGGTCGTGCCGACGACCCCCCTCTCGACAATCGCGTGTTTATAGAGCCGAAGGAGGAAATGCACGCGAGGTGGCAGCAGTGTGCGGCGACTGAAGGTGTGGGGTGGGTGGGATACAGAGTTTTTTGGGGCGCAGTTACCAGCGTCTGAACGAAACGGAACGCGACTTCCTCAAGTGACCAGCAGGCAGCGCCGCCCAGATCGACAAGGAACTCACTGTAACTAATAAACATGTTTTATTTTTTTTACCAGGTAAGGCCCCACTGAGCTATATACCTTCGCAAAAAGTTTACCCTATTTATTTTAAATGTAATATCACCTCCACTCAAGGGAGTATCAAAACATCGCATACTAAAATAAGACAATAAAATAATGTTCTTAGGTTTTTTTGGTAAAGTCACGTAGGTAAAAAATAAAAATTTTATTTTACTTTTATTAATTTTTATTTTTTACCTATGTGACTTTACCGAAAAAACCTAAGAATATGAATCCTTGCAGTCACGAAAGCTTCAAATCTAGAATAAAATTATGTTCAAGTAAAAGCCATGAGAAAATAGCGAGTCTTGCACTCCCTATAGAAAGCTCTTTTTCATAAGAGACCCGGCCATCACCAATAATGAATAGCTCAACCAAGTGGGCTTATTGTCACGGAGACATTTATCGGAGCCAAATACTCTAAAGCAGGGCTCCCCAACCCCCGGGCCGCGGACCGGTACCCGGTCCGTGGCCTGTTAGGAACTGGGCCTCACAGCAGTAGGAGGTGAGCGGTGAGTCCGCGCGTGGAACCCGCCCCCCATTATTTTATTCACCACTTCCATCCGTGCCTCTTTCCCGCACTGCGCACTTGTCTCAGTCACGGTTTTGGCAAGCCCACAAGCTGCTAACCCCGAGCCAACGTGAGTAAAAAACAAGCGTCGCTGGAGAGCTTCTTTGAAAAGGGGGAATGACCCAATGATGAACCCCCCCCCCCATCCGTGAAAAAATTGTCTTCCACGGAACCGGTCCCTGGTGCCAAAAAGTTTGGGGACCGCTGCTCTAAAGGGCATGTTGATTCTAAATGTGGAGGGAAAAACCCGGAGGACCCCGGATAAAAAAAAACACTATCACATGGAGAGAGAGAGAGATATGCAAATTCCAATATACAGCAGGCGTCAAGGGTCGGGATTGAACAGACTACCTCCTGTATACCAGGCGAGGTGGTTAACATCTCCAAGCCACCGTGGCGCCCATGTCCTGTCTTTCAGCAGTGGATAAGGGAATAGCTGCGAGATATACATACGGGAGGTGCAGTGTTGAGTCTATGGGCAGTGTTGAGTCTATGGGGAGTGTTGAGTTTATGGGTAGTGTTGAGTCTATGGGCAGTGTTGAGTCTATGGGCAATGTTGAGTCTATGGGCAGTGTTGAGTCTATGGGCAGTGTTGAGTCTATGGGCAGTGTTGAGTCTACGGACAGTGTTGAGTCTACGGGCAGTGTTGAGTCTACGGGCAGTGTTGAGTCTACGGGCAGTGTTGAGTCTACGGGCAGTGTTGAGT
>JAAXLI020001282.1:0-12582 GCA_014621495.2 Entosphenus tridentatus | reverse complement strand
GTGTTAGTCTATGGGCAGTGTTAGTCTATGGGCAGTGTTAGTCTATGAGTGGTGTTAGTCTATGTGCAGTATGTTTGTTGAACTTCTTTCGCACGATGCGTAGCCAACGGCGCTAATCGTAGGTGTATGCGCTTGGATAATAGGAAGAGATTCTAGTAGGGCGCGAACCCTCTGATCTTCGCACCTGAAGGACAACAACCTAAACGCAAAGAGCAGTTCTGAAGAAATTAGCTTTCAATCTAGATTTAAAAAGAGCATAGCTCCAGTGGCTTACTGTACATATCTATATTGTGAACTTCTTTCACACCGTACGTAGCCTACCATGCTAATCAGAGGTGCGATGATGATAATAATGCTATTTTAATTTACATCGCGACTTCAGAAAGCTGCGTAGTGAAATCCACAGTTCTTCTCTTCACCTGTGCTGCGTCTACGCGGTAAAGTAACAGTCCAGCACACTGCGCTATGAACCCGGCGACCTGAGTTCGATCCCCGCTCGCGGACCAACACCGGTGACAATTATCTGAACTGGTCGTGAGCCTCACCTCGGTTGACCTCGCCTCAAATGAAGTACCTGGTGCGGTGGTGAAACGTCAGCACTGGGGAGACAAAGGCAGCCGGGCGTTGTGTTGGCCACCCATCCCCCTCGCGTGCAGTGCCGGCCTTCATAGGTGCTGCTCGCTAGCAGCACTTGCCCCAACAGCCTGTTAAGGCTCGTATGCTTGTGTTCTAAGGAAGTGTTAGTGACCTGACTGTTTCGCTAATTAAATTTGTTTTTGTGTGTGTGTGTCTCGGGAGCTGTTGTGGTTGTTGTCAGTGTGTAACTTCCCAATCCTGGGGTAACTTTGTGATCCCCCCGTGCCCCCTTACTGGACATCTGTAAAAAATAGCTTCACAGCTCATCGGATTTCTCTATGATAAATACAGGTTTGTGATTCCGAAATGTCTGCTCTATGTTTCTTCAATACCTTTCCTTTCCGCCCCTTCCCCACAGTAGCTTCCACGTTCTAGTGGCCTCCAAACTTTTTAGTAGTTTCGTCCAGCAGCTGCCATCTCTTCCTTTACGTCTTCCTCCGCTTGTTTTGCCACCTCCTGGGTATCCCCACCTCGCCAGCTAGCGTTGTCCACCTACCTTGCTACTCTGCCAAGCGAGCGGAGTGGTTTGTCGGATATCTTTACTGGTGCACCAAAATCCCCCTCCCACCCCGCTCCCCTACGAACACGAGAAGCATAGTTGCCAAACCTATCCACGTACGAGCCGGGATTTTTTTTCATTTACCCCGTCCTCATGATAACAAACGCCGCCTTATCCAGCTATTTAAAAAAACGTAACGTACAAAGACGCTCAAACTTTTGGGCAAAAAGAGCCTTCTATAGAGAGAATCTATTGCCCAATACGCTCAACGTATATATGCACTTCAGCCACGGCGTAAGGCGTTTCGCGTCAAATGTGTGGCTACTGACTCACTGTGTTATCAACACCGTGCAGTAATTGCTGGGTGGTGGTGGGAGTTGGGGGGGGAGCGGTAGTGGTAGCGGTCCAGCGCTCTGCACTCCAAACCCGAGCAATCCGGATTCAATTCCCGCTCATGGCCACCAGTGACGGGTCCTTTGGAAGAGTCCCGGGCGGCCTCCCCTAGGTCGACTCAGCCTCAAATCAGTGTAAACATCGCCACTGGGGGAAACAAAGGCGGCTGGAGGCGTGGTGCTAATCCCCCACGCCCTCCCCCCCTCCTCATGTGCCGTGTGCCGGCCTTCATAGGTACTGCTCGCGAACAGCACTTGCCCCAACGGCCTGTTAAGGCTATACGGGGGATGTTTGTCTTTGGTGGGAGTTGAGCTGCCGCACCCAATGCAAGCCGCGCTCGGTGCCCAGCTCGTGCCGCCAATGGCTGGGCATTGCTGCGGACATTTTGGTCGAACCCCTGACCGCAAAAAAAGATTGTCGCATTTTTATCCGACATTTTAACCCTTCCATAATGTCGGTTTTTGGGTTAGATCGCGAAAATATAATAGTGTTGTTAAACACGCCACCATCACCCGAGACGGCCAATTAGTAAAGTTTTGTCATGTAAACAAAACGTGCCAATTCGTTACTCGTACAGCACACAATCTGAGTACGACGTTTCGCCCTTAATTACAACTAGCATCATCAGGTGGACAACCCAAATTTGTGGATAAATCCTCCTGTTTCGGGTGTAACGACACATTTATATTTACGCGATCTAACCGAAAAAAACCTATATTATGGATGATATTGGTCGCGAAAGCCTACTACGTGTTAACCCTTCCTATTCCGATGATGTATGTGTACGATGACGTATGTGTACGTCATCGGAATGACTTTCTATCGACACGTCTTCATGTCCGGAGGACGGGCCGATGGATCCTCGCGAGGCCATGTGTTGGAGCGGCGCGCGCGTGGAACAGTTTTTTTGGTGCCGGCTCTCATCGAGTGTGGCGGTCGCATCACTCCGGTTTTCTTGCAGCGAGTAGCGACGTCTTCTTAAAAACGATGGCGCTGCTGCCGCCACCACTACGCCTCCTCTCTCGATAAAATGAGCTCCGAACCCGGTTGCACCGTAACCGAGATCCGGCGGTGAACGGGAACATCCACCCCCCACGCCCTACAGATTGCAGACGTGTCAGAACGGGACAAGGGGCTCGTGAGCAATTTGGAAAGATGAAAAGGGTGGCGTGGCGTTCTCATGGAATTACGTACGTGGCGTCCTTGATTGGTGGGTCTTCGTCAAGGGCACCCTCCCTCACCTTGCCCTTCAGGCTGGTTGCTTGAAGACTGAGCGGTCATTTACCGCGAGCAGGAAAGGGGGGAAGTACAGCAAGTCGGTCGCTGACCCCCTCCCCTCGTGCCGTCGTGAGTGTGCCGAGTGATCGCGCGCTGCGTCGGTTTTGTCGGGACGCTGTACAGTAGTCGCCCGCCCCACGCGATGGCAGCGTGTTGTAAACAGAATTAGCCAAACATCCCAAGCGAGACTCCTTTTGGCAGAGTCTTGAGACTCAGTAAGGTGGGGTTTTCTGGTGGGTAAAAAAATCTGCCCACGGGCCTCCATGCAGCTCCCAGCGAGGTCCTTAAGCGATTTGGTCGGTAAGCAAGTTTCGGAAATGCACGTTAAAAGGCGTAATTCGTTCCGATGGCATCGAAAGTTACCCCTTTTTCGCCCAAAATGAAGTACTTTATCATGTCTAAACAATGGATATTAACACATAAAGATACTAACAATATTATAAACACATAATAGTAAAATAAACTTGGTTAATTGATGCGTTAATTGATATTTATTGTCCCTACAACAGCCGTCATTAACAGGAGAATGGTCGGTAAGCGAATGCTTTGGGCTCGATGGAGGCTCGTCGTTAAGTGATTAGGCGTTAACGGGGGTGGTCATTAAGAGGGGTTCTACTCTACACTACTATACGCTACTCTACTATACACTACACTATACACTACACGCTACTATACACTCCACTATACACGACTATACACTACACTATACATTACACATTGGGCTCTATGGAGGCCCGTTATTAAGCGATTAGCCGTGAACAGGGGTGGTCGTTAACAGGGGTTGAACTCTTCACATCGTGCTGGCCAGTGCATGTTGATAAAGGTCGTGGGAGCATTAGAAATACACAAGAATGGATTTAGTTACATTGCCCTCTGCGGCCAAACGCATATCCCCGCAGACCTAAGCGACTATCTAGGCTTAACGCTGCTGGGGGCGCTGTCGCGGTGGCGAGATGTTAACTACCTCGACTGGTATGCAGGAGGTCGTGGGTTCGATCCCAACCCCGACGCCTGTTGTATATTTGGAGTTTGCGTGTCTCTCTCTTTCCCCGTGGTCACGTGGATTTTTCTCCGGGTCCCTCCGGTTTTTCCCTCCACATTAAGGATCAAAATCCCACGTTTAGAGTACTTGGCTACTGCTATGAATTTCAACTTGTTGATGATAATCCACTTCGTTGAGCTATCATTTGTGATAGCGAGGTTGCTTCTGAAAACGAGCTAGATGAAAATGTATAGCAGCCAGATACTCTAAACCCATGTTGATTCTAAATGTCGAGGGAAAACCCGGAGGACAGGGAGAAAAATCCACGTGACCACGGGGAGAACATGCAAACTCCAAATATACAGACGTTGGGGTCGGGTTCGAACCCACGACCTCCTGTATCCCAGGCGAGGTAGTCAACATCTCCTAGCCACAAAGGCGCTCTGTTTAGTTTAAGTTAAGAGCTGCCGAGATCTGACAAGATTGGGGCGTATTCCGGACGATTTGGTCACAGGCCCCGGGTAAACAAAGAATTGTAATTGCTGCAGTCGTATTATTATTGGTGGTATATTATCCAACAGAGGAGGGAACTGTGGTTTAGGCTGCTTGACTCACCATCGGAAAGCCTGTGAGTTCGACCGCCGGTCAGGGTGTGACCCACGCTGTTGCTCTGCCACGGTGAAATAACAAATGAGTAGCCCTCTTCTTGGTTCTTTCGGTAAAGTCACGTAGAAGGGAAATAATAAAATAATCAAAATTAAACATAATAAAACAATTCTCACGACGTTTCGGCCACAACGCAAGCAGGAGCGTGGAATCTTTACCACCCTTGGCTCAAGAGCACCGAATACGGATGTGCACACTGCGAGATTTGTGTGTTTAGTTTGTCGTCCTTTCGCACCTCCGATTAGCACGGTTGGCTACGTACGGTGCGAAAGAAGTTGAACATACATACATACTGCCTATAGACTAACACTGCTCATAGACTAACACTGTCTATAGACTCAACACTGCACCTCCAATTAGCATGGTTGGCTATGTACGGTGCAAAAGAAGTTTAGCATACGCACATACGTACATTTGCAAGTACCGCGCGCTCGTTTCAACCGTGATCACATCCGTAACCGACACAGTGACACTCGAATGTTGTGAGCGCGTGTGTGAACGTACGCGTACGTGTGTCAATGCATGCGTGCCTTTGCGTGCCTTGTGCGTGTGTTCATGTTCAGCGTGCCTGTGTTGTTTTGTGCCTGTATGCGCATGCACTTGTGTTCATGTCTGTGTGTGTGTGTAATTACGTGACTTCACATGCTTGTTTGTATCTGTGCATTTAAATATAGCCTGGTCTGTGCGTGCAGGTCGGTATATTTCAGGCTCCTTCTAATGTGTACACGTGTGTGTATATATATTTTGTTCTGCATCGTGTGTTGTATGTACCGTTGTGCGCGAAAATACTTTTTCCCATGTGCACGTGTGGGCATTGAATACGTCTGTAGTTAGACCCCTTGGTTAAAACCAACTAGCTGCATGCAGGTGTCGTGTAGCATTACACGTAGTTTTCTGACATCGCCGCCGATCATTATGATGACGAGACCCCGAAACAGTCAAAACTCTCGGCCGTTGCTTCTATTATTGACGCAAATGAGGCTTCATCACAACAACGGGCCGCGTTTGTCTCGGGTAGCGTGTTTCCCCCCCCCCACCCCCCGCCGCTCAATGTGAAGTCAAACGATGGGGCGGGCGTGCAGGACACACGCGGTAGAGGCAGGCCAGAGTGCGAGCTTCACGTGCGGCAGGCAGCAGCAGCAGCAGCCGGCAGCATCGGCAGCATTGGCAGCATGATAAGAAATCGGGAATGTTTATTTATACTGGAGAAAATCCGATGAGCTATGAAGCTCTTCTTTCACAGACGTCCAGTAAGGGGGCACGGGGATCAGAAAGTTCCGACGAGAAAGCTAAAAAAGCGATAGGAGCGTGAAGTTGCAGGAAAGGTAAGAAAATCAATGAAATTTTTTTTTTAAACTAAACTGTTTTTATTTTTACTGGGTAAAACCCACTGAGCTATTAGTTATTTTTCAGAGGTGACCTGATTGATTAGCTCAACGAAGTGGTTGATCATGTGGACATTTTTTTAGCAGCCAAATAATCTCAAATCATGTTTCTAGACGTGGAGGGAAAAAACCGGAGGACCCGATAAAAAAAATACAGGCGACCACGGGGAGAGAGAGAGGTGCAAACTTTAAATATACAGCAGCAGGCGTCAGGATCGGGATCGAACCCACGACCTCCTGCATACCAGGAGAGGTCGTGGTCTTGCCAACCACCCCCTTCCCCCACCGCCGCCAATCCTCTGCCCATCATTCACACCAGGCTGCACTGACCAGCATATTTGTGAAGTATAATCAACCTCCATGACCAACACAGCTCTCTTGCAGCTGTACATTGACAAAGGGTAGCGAAAAATAATTATTTAATTAGTCTATTAATTGATAAAAAGCTCCAGGAATATAGCGAGAGCTCAGAAGTTGAGGGTCCATCATCAACGTATATGTACGTTGAACTTCTTTCGCACCGTACGTGGCCAACTGCGCTAATCGTAAGTGCGGGGGAAGGACAACAAACTAAACAGTTCTAAACAAATTTGTTTTCAATCTAGATTTAAAGTGCGTATGTACGTTGAACTTCTTTCGCACCGTACGTAGCCAACCGTGCTAATCAGAGGTGCGGAGCAAAGCACAACAAACTAAATGGAAAAAAAAGCAGTTCTAAAGAAATGAGTTTTCAATGTAGATGATGATTAAAAAGTGCACAACACCCAGTGGCTTCATGACATCGTAGAGGCGTTGGAACGAAACCCAATGCGCTCCGCCTCCTGCCCATTTGCCCCCCCCCGCACGCTCGACCACTCGCTCTCACACCTCCCATGTGGGGGCTGTCGCGGCTGTAGGTAGGTAAGAGGCGGCGCCGTTACATTGGCCTGCGGGTGGGCGACCTCGCGTTGCGAATTGCGCGCGCGAGCGAGAGAGAGAAATAGAGGAAACGCAAATTTACCATCGAGATAAAGCGGGGCGGGCGGGCGGGCGGGCCGTGCGGTCACGTCGCACGGCAGAACCAAACGTCACTGACGAAAAAGCGACGGGCTCCACTTGTTCCCGTAAACGAATGGCGGACCACGCTCGCCCCGTTTAGCGAAAAATTAGGTGAAAAAATAAATAATAATAATAATAATAACTGGTCATGCTGAAAAAACTAAATTAGGCTGCGGCGGGAAAACCGTTTTGCGGCGTTTAGGATCACGGCGTCCGTTTCGACAGGGCGGTGGGGGGGTGTGTTACAGGGTCGGGTGGGGGGGCAGAAACAGAGTAGGTTTAGTTAACGGACAAAAATAAAAAACATCAAACTTGAACATTCACAAGGGCTGCGCGCGACGAGTCCCCTTCCGTGTGGGGGCGTGTGCGCTTGCGGGCGGACGGGCGATGCTGCGCCGTGTGCGCCTGGGCCGTGCGGCTCACTCGTGACGGCAAACATGGACGTGGCAGGTGAGCCTCTCCCCCCCCCCTCCTCCTCCTCCGTTGCTGTGTCTCGCCCTTTTCGTTGCAGCGTGCGAAAAGGTCAGCAGATCATTCGAAGGTCAGCGGCGCGACGGGTGCATGGCCTTGAGATGCCCAACAGAAAAGGCTGGGGTGGTGGGGGGGGGGTCGGGGGGTGTGCGGGCTCACGTGTGTAGTGAAGCACTCTGTACAAAGGGGGCCTACAGGCCCCGTGTACAAATGCCACCGTATGTGCTCGCGCATGTGTGTTTGTGTGTGCGCGTTGCATATTTCGCACGCACGCCCGCCCGCGTTGTGTGTGCGTGCGCGCGCGCGCGTGCGTGTGTAAATATGCGTGTGTGTAGGCAAAAGTCCAAAAAGTATACCGATGCTCAAGTGAGTGTTGGGATTCCTTGGCAATGTGGCAGGGGAGCAACGGTCTGCTGTGAATTTGAAACACAGGCACCGTTGGTTTCATGCCAAGTGGTGCATACCTACTCACCGGGTGGTATTCGTTTTACTCACCCACGACATGATGATGATTGGACCGAGTGAACCATGGCCAGGACTCGAACTCATGGCCTCACAGCTGGGATACCTGCAGCTCGACCAACTAAGATGCGTTGAAGCAGGGCGCATTCGAGCCCCGTGTAACGATAATTAGAATTGTGTCATCGACGAGAACTCGATTGTAGTCGATAGAGAATTGGGATAATTTTAAATTAGTACGCTCCCCACCTCTGTGGCATTTATCACGTTGTGCCTCCTGAGAATGTATTGGTTTGTGGTTTGGTGGCATTTGACCCAACAAGCTGAACAAAATGTAGGCATCCTAATCGGACAACGGTTCTTCATTCAATGAGCCGAGCGAGGTGTGTGCATCTCAGCAGCTGATGCGCCCACGATTAAAACACGACCGGCGGTTACGGATGAGCGGTTTAGTTTTTTGTACGTAAAAAAAAAATCTAGTCTCGGCTATGGAGCTCTCCGAGTTGATTCAAATTTTTTTTTACGATACAAATCCTCCGAAAGAGCACTTTTGTTCAAATCGCCATGAAGACGTGTAACGGAGCAAGATTGTGAGCAATGTAGCAATAACTGACGCTAAACCAAACTGCTACGTCCTGAGTTTCAAGTTGATCGTACAATTTGAACCGTTCATCAAGGTCGTAATTGATAAATAATATCAATGGGTAGTTCACCCCGTTTGTAAAAAAAAAAGGACTTTGGCCTACGTGCAAAAACGTAACACACACACGCGCGCACGACAGATGAACGCATATTCTTTGGCTGGCGAATACAGTAATATGCTGTGCGCGCACACACACACACCACGTGTGCATGCATATGCATAGATGAAGCCACGCTGTTTGAAGCTGCTGTTCCCCACTAACAGCCTGCTGGACGTGGACCGCGGCGAGAGAGAGTCTCGAAAACTGCTGGAGGCGGTGGGGGGAGCGGGGGGGTGGTGTCCATTCCCGAGTCCAAAAAAATTGGCACCGACGTTTCCAACCGATTCGTCCGCTCCCGTTTTTTCCCCCCTTCTCTTTTAAAATTGGCGCAAAATCACGGAGTGCTCGCGAGCTCCCTCGCCCCCCCCCAAGCCCCCCCCCCTAGCCCCCCTACATCAAAAATGCGAACGGCGCGCCTGCGCGTTGATTCGCAGAGAAATTCCGTTCACTCGCGGACGCTCCCCCCCCCTCCATGCAGCTGCAGCTTCCAACGCCCCCCCCCGCCGTCCTCTGTATGCGGTGCCACCAACCCTCCCCCACACACGTAGCGAGCACCGCCCCACGCGACACCCCCCCCCCCCACGCTTTTATAGCGGCCGGTGAACACGGCCTCCCCACCCCGCACCCCCCCGGGTTCCACTCTCTGGAGCTGACGCCTCCACGCGTACCCCGCGACAGCAGCTAGGCTGTTGACCCCACGCGAGCTTGCCGCTCACTTTGCTTTGTGTGAACCGCCACCAACCCACCTGCCCCCTACCCCCTCGCCCTCCCTCCCCTGCCCCCCAACCCCTACCTCGAGCCAATATAAAGGCGAGCATGCGTATGTGCGTGTGTGTGTTGAACTTCTTTCGCACCGTATGTAGACAATCGTACTAATCAGAGGTGCGGGGGAAGGACAACAAACGAAACATAAAAAGCCAATTCGAAAGAAATGAGTTTCAATCTTGATTAATTCAAAGTGCATATCTCCAGTGGCTTCCTGTACCTATATATGTTGGACTTCTTTCGCACCGTACATTGTGAACCGTGCTAATCGGAGGTGCGGAGAAAGGACAACAAACTAAACATAAAAGGCCAATTCGAAAAAAGTTCAGTTTCAATCTAAATTTAAAAGTGCATATCTCCAGTGGCTTCCTGTACCTATATAGGTTGGGCTTCTTTCGCACCGTACGTAGCCAACCCTGGTCATCGTAGGTGCGGGGGGAATGACAACAAACTAAACACGAAAAGCCACGTAGGTAAAGAATAAAATAAAATAAATGAAAACAACTCAATTAAATCACGACGTTTCGGGCGCAACACAAGCGTCCTTCTTCAGGTGGGGACAACGTAGCGAAAGCACAACGACTTAAGCCCGAAACATCGTGATTGAATTGAGTTGTTTTCATTAATTTTATTAGATTTTTTTACCTACGTGACTTCATCGAAAAAACCAACGAGTATGAATCCTTGCAGTCATGAAAGCTTCAAATCTAGAACAAGAAGCCAGTTGTAAAGAAATTAGTTTTCAATCTACACGATTTAAAAGTGCACAGCTCCCAGTGGACTTCCTAATATCGGAACGAAGAGCGTTCCAGACGGCCACAGAAGCTCGTCCGAGAGCGCCGCGCCCGAAAGCCGGGCGACTTTTATCGATGGGACATCCGTTGGCATCACTTAAAAATCCGTGACTGTGGCAGCGGCATATTTTTTTTCCTTCTCTCGCCGGACTAGCGGTGACAGTAGAAGTCGTCTCTCTCCATCGAGTCGTATCACAAGCCAGAGAAACTGTGACGAACTTCATCGGAGCGGCTGAAGCATCGTCTGCGCCTTCTCAGTTCCTCAACGATTCACGGCTCGGCAGCAACGGTTTCTTATCAAGCAAGCGCACAACGATGCGTTGAGTTCGTTGCTTGTAGCACCGTAGTTTCTTATGCTCGCAGTGCATGCAATTAATTGTGCCTGCGGGAATCGATTATTTGTACGATTTCACGGCAATTTTACCCCAGGGCCAACGAAGCAAACGTAACCATATAAACGAGGCAGAACTGATGAGAACGTAACAATTAAGATGGTTGGATATAACACAAACAAAATAACCGATCAACTATTTTAAACTAAGCTAAACTATTTTTATTTCACGAGGTAGAGAGAGAGAAAATTAGCTATATAGCTCTTTTTCACAAGCGACCTGGCTATTACAAATGACTGCCCAATTAAGTGGCTTATCGTGTGGAAATTTATAGCAGCCAAAGCGCGTTGATTCTCAATGGGAAAACCCGGAGGACCCGGAGAAAAATCCACGTGACCACGGGGAGAGAGAGAGAGATAGACACCCCAAACTCCAAATATACGGCAGGCGTCAGGGTCGGGATCGAACCCGCGACCTCCGGCATAGCGGGCGAGGTAGTTATCATCAATTGCATCATGGCGCCACAATTCTTGAATTGAGTCGACTAAAAAAATTGTGACAATTCATTGAATGACCGTCAGGGGTGTGGGCAGGGGCAGGGGGGGAGGATAAATCTTGACGCGATTTTTTGTCACTAGACCCAGCGATTTAACACGTAGGCTTTTGCGACCAATATTATCCGTAATAGAGGTTTTTGGGTTAGATCGAATTGTAAATGTTGTGGGTTTACTCTCCAACACACAGCCGGTGTGCTGTACTAGGAACGAATTTGCACGTTTACGTGACAAAACTTTACTAATTGGCCATGTCGGGTGGTGGTGGTGGTGGTGGCGGCGGGTTTAACGACACATTTATATTCACGACATCTAACCCCAAAAAAAAAAAACTCTTATAGACCTAGCGATGTCGCGACCTCCATCTCGCTGTGTGAAAAAAAATCGCTCCATTGCTCACGCGAGTGTGTGTGCTCCTCCCCTCTGGAGCGTACCGATCTGTGGAGTGGCCACCTCAAGTTTTCCCAGTGTAGCCCCTTTTGTTTAGTTTTTTTCTGGGCCGGTGACCTCCACCACCACGGCTTTCCCCATGGGCCGACGGGACGGGTGCACGTTTGACCGATAAGGGAAAACGTGTGCCGGATTTCCGGGGGGGGGGGGGGTGGCTGCAGATTAGAGATGGCGGAACCAATAGTTTTGGAATGATCAGAAATCGGAATCTTGATTTGAGACTGGGAAGATCTTTTGCACAGGCAGTCCAGTCCGGGACACGGGGTCGGAGAAAGTTGTTTGCAATGACAATACAATGCAACAACAACAATACAACAACAACAATACAATACAACAACAATACAACAACAACAATACAATACAACAACCGATAGGAGTACTAGAGAAGCCCTCTTAATGACGGTAATTGGTTTCCACGAACCCAGTCGTTAAGCGATTTGGTCGTTAAGCGAGTATAGGAAATAAAGGCTTACCCTTTTTCACCCGAAGAAGAACGTACTTTATAATATTTAAACAATGGATATGAATGCATAAAGATACTAACAAAATAATAAACACATAATATTAAAAGAAACGTGGTTAATCAATGCATTAATTGCTATTTATAGCACCTACAACAGCCCGTTGTTAACAGGGGAATGATCGATAAGCGAATACATTGGGTCAAGCGATTAGTCGTTAACAAGGGTGGCAATTAAGAGGAGCTCTGCTGTATAGGAAAGGTAAGCAAATCGCAAATAAATAAAAGATGTCGGTACAAAATCGCAAAAGTATTTCAATTCCTGCCGATTTTTCAACACTCAATGCAAGCTTGGGGCAAGGCAGCAAAAGCAACAACAACAGTCCCAGGCCACAGCAAGACAACAACACACAGCAGCAGTGGACCCTCAAGATAAAAATTGCACATTAAACGTTGAAGCTCACGATGTGCGTGTGGGGCGAGGATGAAAGTGACGAATCGCATTTGCGGTTTTAGTACCCGGCGTGTTGTTTGGATTCTCCATCAGTGCCTCCTTGTGAGAGTCTCGGTTAACTTGCCGGTTTGGGGCAGGCATATACCCAGAGGCGAGACCCTCTCAGTAGTAAAGTAGAAAAAAACAATATCTACCCTCGCCACACACCCCTCTCTCCCATACC
>JAAXLI020001281.1:88595-134891 GCA_014621495.2 Entosphenus tridentatus | reverse complement strand
AGCCTGAGCCCTTAGAAGGTCTGGAAGGCTGGGACCCAGGGTCCTGCGTACCCAGGACCTATTCTCCCCTGACCACTGGTAACACTGAGCCTCAGCCCTCAGAAGGGCTGGAAGGCTGAGACCCAGGATCCTATCTTCTTCAGCCCGGCTTCGGTCTTCGTGTGTGGAGAACTGAGCCAGCGCTCTCAGCGTTCTGGCTTTTATACTGGTTCGTGGCTGGGCTCGTCCAATCACATGCTAATTTGTGGACCCTGCTGATTGGTTCTTCCCAATCTGTCGTTTTGATCCTATTTCACCTTATCTGACCCTTGGCGGTTTGTCTGGCGGGAATCTGTGATTACGATCCGCTCTCACCTCTCCCTGATGCTGTACCGTAGGTCACCGAATAGTGAGTAGCTATCAACCTCTAGACATGCAACACACACAAACATGCACGCGCTTTGCAGCATCATCAGTAGTTATAGTATTTATACTACTATTTATACTGGTAGGAACCTCCTGGTTACACTAGCCCACAGGGGATTATTGTGTCCGTCCGTCGTGCATCCAAAAATGGGAGGGGTGGGGCTGGGTGGAGAGGGCAGGGTGGGGAGGGGCGGGGAGGGGGGGGCGGGGTGGGGGGTGGGGCTGGGTGGGGAGGGGCTGGTCACCCCGTAGTGCCCTTATAAAACTCAACGTTTAACCTACTCACGCCGGCTTGTGCCCGCCCTCACAGTCGGCCATATTTGTGATACAGCTATCGTGCTGTGACGGTTCCACCTGAAGACGGAAGCTTGTGTTGCCTCCGAAACGTCGTGATTTTTATTTTATTTTTATTTTACTTTTATGAATTTTTATTTTTTACCTACGTGACTTTACCGAAAATACCTAAGAATATGAATCCTTGCAATCACGAAAGCTTCAAATCTAGAACGTCTGGATACCACCAAAGATTTGTCCATGAGGCCATACAGATATACAAACACAGACATAACTTCAACCGAGAAGATGAATTCAAATTGAGCCATCATTGGCAAGATGTGATTAACCATGTTAATGACATGTTAATGACATGCTAAACCTCAACTGCCACTCTCCCCCGCTCTGCGTCCCCCCTCCCCCATCCGTGACGCCGCCTTTAGTACCACCTTCACCTCCCTGGCTCCACCCACACTCCCCCTATCCAACACCCGTCCTCCTTGGCTCCTCCCCCTCTTCTTAATGCTATATAATCATGTCTCACCACAAATAACTCTCGCTACAATTATTTTGCTGTGCCCTTTTTTACACCTGATGAAGGAAGCTTGTGTTGCCTCCGAAACGTCGTAATTTAATTTATTTATTTTAATTTTTTTTTAATTTTTAACCTACGTGACTTTACCGAAAAAACCTAAGAGTAGTGGACATTTCCACGCGGGTATGAATATTAATGAAGGGGGGGGGCCTCTTTTGCAGTGACGTCATGCACGGATGTAGCACTGTGCTGCGTAGATTTATTTTTCACCGTCACTTTCTGTAAAGAAACGTCGCCATATTTGAAGCGGCTTTCCGTAAAAAAATATTTAATTCAGCAAAACCTTCCTCTGCGTTCGTGCGAAAATCCACCAACTCATGAATATTAGTAAGAGGGGTGGTCCTCATGTAAACTGACGTCACGCGGGGGGTGTGGGCCTCATGTGGAGTGACGTCACGCGGGTGGGGCGGTGGTTCTCATGTGGAGTAACGTCACGCGGGGGGGGGTGGTCCTCATGTGGAGTGACGTCACGCGGTGGGGGGTGGTCCTCATGTGGAGTGACGTCACGCGCGGGACGGACAGACATTGGGTGATTCTAGTCGGTATAATAGAGGGGACACATACTAATTAATTACTAACCAATTATTTAATTACTAAACTGTTAACTAATTAATTACTATTATATGACGTCATCCTGGGGCTCTAACATCGGAAGCAGGTGGATGGCTTCACTATTGCGCAAATCACCCCATGATGAAGACGCTGGTTAATGTAAGTAGCAGCGACACATCACGGTAATTAAATGGTGAACGTTGTTGATTTAAATTTAAAGCTTTCGTGACTGCAGGGATTCATCTTCTTGGTTCTTTCGGTAAAGTCACGTAGAAGGGAAATAATAAAATTAAAATAAAGTCACGTAGAAGGGAAAAATAAAATAATAAACATAAAACTTTTTTTATCACTTTATTATTTCCCTTCTACGTGACTTTACCGAAAGAACCAAGAAGTTGTTGATTTACTCTACAAACACACCGGTGGGCTGAAGTTGTCGACTAATTAGCGAGTTTTATTTACGTGGCAAATCCATTATTGATTGGCTGTGGTCGGGTGGTGGAGGGTTTCGACGCAACGTTTATACTTAACTCGTCGCAACGAGAATTACAACGTGAATTACTCAAATTAACAACTTTAAAGGCTCACGTGGGCTGAATGACAACAACTCAAAGGGTCTGGATGGGCTGAACAAATGTGATTTAAATTAGAAAGTCGCTCTTGATTTTAAGCTTTCGTGATTGCAGGAATCTACCACACTCCTTGGTTATTTCGTTAAAATCACGTAGGTATAAAAATTATAGATCACGACGTTTCGATCGCCACACAAGCAACTTTGTTTAATAATAGATCATAAACGTGATATATTATAATTTAGTCACTCATACGTGTCAACCCATTCGGTTTAACCTCGTATCTGTGTACAAGCAAATTTAGTCTTCAGGTCCATACGGCGTACAGCCGTTTCAATACGGGGCAACAAAAATACAAAATATAACAAATAACAATAACAAGTAAGTTTTTGTGTTTCTGCCTTGTTGAGGGGACATTGTCGGATGAACGTTGAGATTTATAAGGGGCACGGGATGACCAATCCGGTGTGAATTGATCTGTAATAAGGTGATGATAAGTCGTTGACAGGTATGATATAGTTATGTAAAAGTATGAACAATGTAAATCGGGGATATAAGTAACGCGAGTTTTAAACTTGATTCTTTTAACTCAAACTTATGCATAACTCAGGACCAATCAGAGGCACGTCTGCTTAATTGTGATGGCACGACACTAATGTAAATACAGATTTGGTGAAGTTGCGGGCAATGGTTAATCTGTCTTGCCGTTATAAAGGCGTGTGTGTGATCAGATCGATACAAATTTATTGACGCCGGTTACAAGTACATGCCCCCCATTATTGCTTGAATTTGGCCGATCGCAAACGCTATAATTTTTAAAAGTTATTTTATACTCCTGAAATGAAAAAAACTGAGGAAAAATTAATACTTTAGATGTGTGTCTACTGTATAATATAAATATTAGTTTATTTTTTAAAGAGGGTTAACGGAATTAACTTTTTAAAATATATAAACTTGGACTCGCCCACGTGACCGAACGCTCGTTTTCGCGGGAAACCTGAACATGGCGGCGTCCGCAATGTTTACGTTTTTGTGTAGCGAGTAAATCAACAAAAACAAATAAAACAGCCACAACTACAACATCGGAGGTCGTGGACGTCATCGCATAGGTGGGCGATGCACCCACAGCACATTTAAGCACTCCCATACACTTTGTTTATGTCTGTTTCGAGAATTGGTAGGCCTTACGCGGGAGCCTCGGTCTTTCCTGCTCTGGGTACAGAGGAAGGGCAGCTTTGGTCCGCAGGGTTGGGACGGACGCAGGGGGTCCTCTTATCGGGGTTAAACACTTTCAAAAAGTGAACGTTTTTTTTCTCAAATTAACCTGGCGCAAGACATAACAGTCGTAAAGTGTTAAACCAGTGACGAAAACTCCATGTTACTGTGACGGGTACAAGTATAGTCACAGCATGTTTAGAGAGTGAAGCGGTGTCTCCGGTCCTTAGCACCCATTTCAACAACCCGCTATGACCAGCTGAGTTAAGTATTGTTACAGTATGACGGACATGGCGCGGGTAGGCCTTCGTCCAGCAGTCGATTAGCAAGGGGATGTTTATCGTAGGTCAAAAAGGGATTTGGAGATACGTGAGCATTTTATGCAAACTTTGATCATTGAAAAGGAAACGGATTGCGTCGGTCGTAGCGCACAAGCAAGTAAAGCATTTTACAGCATAATTGTCACTTCCTTAATACATATAAAAGTCCTATACCAAATGATCTAATCTGGCGACCTGTAGATATGGTTGGTGAACAATGCAAAGATGGAACCTCTAATGCAGTAAAGTATATGTAGCTACAGGTCATAGCAACGAGCTGTGGGAGCAGTACATCAAGTAGGTTCCTAACAGATTACAGCTACATCTGGTACAGAGCTTATCGGAAGATAATTGTCATTTCCTATCGGACGATAATCTCTGGAGGATGAATGCATAGTTGAAGGCTCTTGAAAGAAAACTTTAACAGCGATGAAAATGTAAAGTTTTGTTGACTATTCAGACGAAACCTTGGCATAACCAGTTTAATGATTTTCAGTGCGCTTCAGCAGTGTAGTTGTTTGCTCGCCTACGACACTGCTCGAGGAAGAGTTGCCACTCGAGGGAGTTCTAGAGCAGTGGTTCTTAGGCTTTATTGCAGACGTGCACCCCTTTGGCTCTCAATCGTAATTTTTTTTTAATTAATACATAGGTTTGATGAAACAAAGTAGTTGTACTTGCGTGCCCGTGTTTCAATGATTGTTTACCTTCTAATAAAAGCTGGCATGTCTTGCATCCCCAGAAATGGCATGTCACACCCACATGGGGTGCGTGGAGCCCAGGTTAAGAACCACTGCTCTTGAGAGTTGAATATGACGGGCTCACTGAGCCATGAACTACCCAGGGCAGTCTTCTTGGTTCTTTCGGTAAAGTCACGTAGAATGGAAATAATAAAATAATCAAAATAAAACATAATAAAATAATTCTCACGACGTTTCGGCCACAACGCAAGCAGCCGTCCTCAGGTGAAGACCAGGTCTGTCGGGGAGACAGCGTTTGAATGAAACAACACCACGCTTGGAGCGTATATTTAAGCTGGGTTGGAAGGGGGGAAGGGCGCCTTGACAAAATAATTTGCATATCAAGAGGAATTTAGCATATCAGACGCTGTCTCCCCGACAGACCTGGTCTTCACCTGAGGACGGCTGCTTGCGTTGTGGCCGAAACGTCGTGAGAATTATTTTATTATGTTTTATTTTGATTATTTTATTATTTCCATTTTACGTGACTTTACCGAAAGAACCAAGAAGATGAATCCCTGCAGTCACGAAAACTTTAAATCGAAATGTACCCAGGGCAGTGTTGGAGAATGGTAAAACTGTCATTTTATTTAAAAGATGTTCACGTATCTGACCCTTTCACATTTTTGCGGATGCCTCGATTCTCACAGAGTCAGATATGTGATGTTGCCCTGCGCTTAAAATGTACTGAAATCGCTCTGTTTCTGCAGTTAAATATACTGATGCATTGAGATTCGATATCAATAGCTGTTTTAGCATTTGGCCGAACGCAATAACTGGGCGTGTTTCACCTTTATTGAGGCTTTTTCAGTCAGGTGTGGCCTATTTACACAATGTCTACTGCATACCCTGAGGGCTTGGATTGGCGAGTATGCAACGATTTGCCTTGCAATTCAATAAAGTGTCACAAAGTTGGGGCCGCGATTTTCTGAAAGAATCTGTTCTATTTGTTTTTGTTTTTACAGAAATTAAATAAGCACTTCTAGTAGCTGCAGGGCTCGCATGACCCATTTACAAACAATACGCTTGCACAATTTAGATTTATATAGGGTACAGATGCGACCACCTCTCAAGCTGCTGTACAAGAACAGCGAGCTCATTTATTTAGAGGCAGCCAGTCTAAGGCAGAGGACAAATGGAAAGTTTTGATCCTGGACATTATCAATGGCAGGGTAGCATGTGTGACTGGTGGAAGGGAGGACAGCAGAGGGGAATGGGCGACCTCCCACTGGGTGAAGGTAGACTGGGAATTCAATAGAAGGCTTAGTTACTGGAGTGGAGAGTGCACGGAGAAGAGTAATGAAATGGGACAGGAGAGGTAGGAGAGTGATTGGAGGGGATTAGACTGAAATGAGAGGGGAGAGGTAGAGTGTGTAAAGTTGAAAAACAACTGTTAATTTATATTTTAAAATGTCTGTTATTGTTATACGTTATTATGACGGAAACTGTGGTCAGCCTTGTGGTAGGAAGTTTCACTCAAGAGCTGGCGCATGGGAAACTGGGGAATTGGTGAGAGGTGGTGTAAAGCAGGAGTTGTGAACCTTTTCCTTGCTGAGGGCTAAGTAGGACTTCCAAATGCTTTTGGTGGGAAACTACACATTAATACACGTATTGGTTTTATCTAATAATAATGCGAAAAATGATGACGGTTCACGTTTTCAGGTGACTGAGTGTGCCAAGATTAGAAACTGTTGCCAGGTTGAAAATAGCCCTCTTTAATACTGTACTCTATTAGTGTGTCTAAAATTGTGATGATATCGAAATAACTGGAGGTATAAAATTGTAACTAATTTTAGATATATCTCGTATAATAAATACAATTCCAGCGACTCTCAATCCACTAATGGATTTTTGTTTCCCCATGCTATGTTGGTCATGGGTTTTCTTTACCATGCTTCACATTGGTCAGTGCCGGTGGGTGAAGATTGGGGCAGGACCTGTTCTTATATTTTTTGCCACTGATGTTTGCCACGGTCGGGCATCAAACTCGAATCGTTGAGTTTATAGCAGAGTGCGCCAACCAGAAAATAGTGAAAATGTTATTAATATGCAATTTAAAAAATTCTCAATTATTTTTTCCCCCTCTGACATTTTTTTTTAGCCGGGTGCGCCACCGACACTGGCCACTGGATGCGTTTGGCCATCCGGTGAGTGACTGGTGAGTGACCGTTGATCGTGCGAAGCCGCGCCGGCGTGGGCAAGGTGAGCGGTGGCACGGACGGGACGGGAACCGCCGGCATGGAGGCGCGCATTCTGCGTGTGCGGCAGGTGCTAACCCTGATGGAGCAGACGCTGGAGTGCCCCATCTGGTAAGCGGACACACACACACCAGTCTTTACTCTGGTCTCCTCACAATGATGCAGACAAACTGGTCTTTGATGGGGGTGTCTGGATAATAGACTGGCAGACTGGTCTGCATTGGGGACTCTAGACAATGATAGAATGGCAGACCGATCTCTGACGTGGTCTCTAGACAATGATGTACTGACAGACCTGCCTTTGCCGGGGTCTCTAGAAAATGGTCTGGACATATCAGAGTCTCATTGGTAATGTAAACTTTAACAAAAGTATGACGCGAGTTTAACATCAAACGTTTAACAACTCGTTCTATGAAACGCACGTGTCTCACGAGGGTGTTTGGCTTTTCGGCAGCCTGGACATCATGAAGGAGCCCATCTCAACCAAGTGCGATCACCAATTTTGCCGGTGAGCCAGGGAGTTGAGGATAAACGTCGGCTCTGGCCACAAACCAGCGACCACAGCTTGCCAATGGTAGAGATTAGGCGGATTAAATGGGTGGTCAACATGATTTGTTAAGTTAATTTCGCAGCCTTTGTGGCGCAGATGATACAATAAAAAAACTATCAAGAGCACATTGTTAAGTGTTCCAATTAAACTAGCGTGTTTTATACAATATAAAGACAAAGATCCCTGTACAGCCTGAACAGACTGTTGGGGCAAGTGCTTTTAGCGAGCACCTGTGAAGGCCGGCACGGCACACAAGGAGGAGGGTGGCCAGCACCACCCAGTGGCGATGTTTACACACCGCACCAGGTACTAATTTGAGGCTGAGTCGACCTAGAGGAGGCCCAGGCACGATTCAGATAATTGTCACTGGTGGTGGCTGTGAGTGGGAATCATACTCGGGTCACCGTGTTCGTGGCTCTCACACACACGTGGGATATCAAATTTTTCCACAACGCTCTAGATTTATCCTATTATCTTATGAGTATTTGGCAGAGGTCACAACTGGGTCGCCGATACCCGGCTACCCGTACCCGGCCGGGTACGGGTACCCGTTTGCGACCCTGGTGCGGCCGGGTACGGGTACGGGTAGGCCGTGAGTCACTGGTGAGTAACCGTTTGTCACTCATTTCGGGTAGGGTACGGGTATGGATAGGGAACGGGTACCCGGCCGGGTACGGGTACCCATTTGCGACCCTGGTGCGGCCGGGTACGGGTAAGGAATCAAAACCTGTTTGCGACCTCTGGTGTTTGGAACACACCCACGCAAGCCGAACATGGGTTTCCTCCCCGTTCCCTGTGCCTGCAGCTTCTGCATTCTGGAGCTGCTGGAAAAAAGCAAAGGCCCTGCATTGTGCCCGATGTGCAAGGAAACAGTCACCCGGAGGTACGTGCTCACCCGCCCGCCGGCTCACGAGGCTGCTCCCCTGTTCGCTCAGCCACTCGCCCACCCCATCTGTTTGCTCGCCGCCTATCCACTTGATTGCTGGTTCACCCGCTCGCCTGCTCGCTCACCCTGTCGGTCACTGTCATCACACCAGGTTATGTAATGCTTACGTTCGACAGTGAACAGTTTTGAATTAACATCTTGCGGAAAGGCGTATCAAAACTACAAACTGTTAGGCGACTGTGCACGTGCAGAAGCTGCCGGCCACTCACAGCAGCTTTATGCGGACATCCATCACACGAAGCACAATTTCTGTTGTCCTTCCCCCGCACCTCCATTTAGCACGGTTGGCTATGTACGGTGTGAAAGAAGTTCAGAATAAATACACGATTGTGCCATTACACGATAGTGGTCTGGCAGTTGCGCCTTTTACACTTGTTGCAGAGGTTCACAGTTTAAATCTGGCAAGTGCTGTGATTAATACTGCTGGTGTACTAACCAGAAAAATACTACACGCCGTCTGCGGCACAATGAATGTAAAACATCCTGTTGTACGTATGTATGTTGAACTTCTTTTGCACCGTACGTAGCCAACCGTGCTAATCGGAGGTGCCTGAGGCCTACCCCTGCATATGTTACATCATTTGCACCGCAAACGGTGCCTTGGTCTACCCATTACTGATGTATACACACCACACCATATGCTCATTGTATGACCTAGAATAGGACCAGTTCATATATTCACCACTAATGTTATGGACCCCTCACTTGGCAGATGTGGCTATCTCCTACACCGATAGATATATAAGACTAGCCCAGAGTGAAGCCACGATCACCCATCTCAAACCGTGGACCGCATATTAACCACCACTGCCCGCGTCAATCATTGTTCGGCAGAATTTCAGATCTTCACCATGAGGATACTCCTGAAGCCGTCACCTGGCTCACTCGCCAACCTCGACGCAAACGTGTAAACGTTGCCGATCAACTTCAGCCACGTGAAAGACTATTCTTCTCTACCCATCGCCACTCCCATCGCCACAGACACCGTCACCATCACCCGTTTTGCCTACCCGCTCTACCACCTGCTCTCCGACCTCATTCACCGGCTTGCTCGCCCGCTGTTCGATTGACGAATGAGATTATGTCTGCCTGTGCCGACCGCCCCTCCCCCACACCCCAACCCAAGGAGCTTGCGGGAGAACCCCATGTTTAAGCAGATTGTGGCCGGGGTGCAGCGTACAATGCAGGCGTTTCAGGAGGACACAGGCCTCAAGTGTGAGTTTATCTCCCCGCACACCACCCCATCATCATCACTTGTTATGTATACCGCACCTGCCATGCAGTATGTCTCGTTGCACCCTGACGCACGGGACCCCCAGTGGCAGCTTCCCTGTGCTACAAGGGGTTTTTCTGCCAGTAGCGAGGGGCAATGTTTCTATTTGTCTTTTGCCAGTTAATTAATTTAAGAGCAATTTTGGACCGTGACGTGGGATCTTTAATGTCCGCCACTATAGTATTAACCGGGGTGGCTGATGGATGTAAACCACGAACCTCTGCAACAAACGGTGAAGACGGTACCGCTCGGCCGTGTCATCGTCTTGGTGCTGGCTACGCACATACCACACGTAAAAGTAAAAGAAAAAGTCAAGCGAAAATCACGTCAGCTTCATTATTGTAATGGGAAGGTTGAGAGTTCAAATCCTGTTTTGGGGGTTGACTCGGCCCTTTGTCCCGAGTTATTTGATAAAACGAGTGATTGTCCTATGGATAGAACCGCCCCTGCCATGTAAATGTGTAATTTCAACTGTAAACAGGAGCGGAGCCACCACCTCAGTGCTCATGAGCAGAAAGTCGCTTCAAATTTTTGACGAGACGGCACTCAAAAACAAAAATGTTACCGTCCCTGTTGTAAAAAAACACATTCCTGCGGAGGGAGCTGGTAGGAACGTTGGGTTACTCGGTCAATGGCCAGAGTCAATGGCGGCGTGGTGTATTCCGCAAATATGCCCGACTGTGAGGGCGGGCACAAGCCGGCGTGAGTAGGTTAAACGTTGAGTTTTATAAGGGCACCACGGGGTGACCAGCCCCACCCTCCCCACCCAGCCCCTCCCCACCCTCACCACCCAGCCCCTCCCCACCCTCCCCTCCCTCCCCACCCAGCCTCTCCCCACCCTCCCCTCCCCACCCAGCCTCTCCCTGCACGACAGACACAATAATCCCCTGTGGGCTGGTGTCACCAGGCGGTTCCTACCAGTAAAATAACTAAATATATTTGTCAACACTGTGCACTTAAAATAAATAAATATATAGCCGAAAGTTTCGGGGCATGGCCCTTCTTTATAGCACATAATAGGTCAGAGGGATATGGTGGATAATAAGAGTTGGGAGCGTGATGAGAATATATTACAAAAACAATTTTCAGATGACCACTTCGTTTGTATTAGCACATGATTAGTTACCTACTAGTATCTTTTAAAAGTTATAAGATGTTGCTGGCACATGGTATTGCAGATGATTTTCACACGCACGAGTGGATGCGTGGCATCGCGAGCGAGAGTAAAAGTCGTTAATCTTCGCCATCGTCCGTTCAAAGAAAAAAAACGTTTCAAATTCCTCATGTCACCAGTCACTGCAGCGCCTGGGCCACCGGAGGTGTCGGTGTGGGGGTCCTCGGAACCCAAAAGGCGTCCGCGCGGCTCCAGACGCCCGCGTACGCTGGATAAGTCTCGCGCTGGCGCCACCAGTCTTTCGGAGTCTGTCTCCTCCCGCCCGAAGAGACAGAGGGCTCAGCTGAACTACGTAGAGTTAGGTGTGTTATACCGCACTGCGCCGCAATGCACTGCACTGGGCTGCAATGCACCATCATGCATTGCGCCGCACACTGCACCACATGGCATCTCACGCAGCAGTGGAATGCATCGCATGGCGCCCTGCACCCACACTGCATCCACACTGCACTGCACACTGCACTACACACTGCACCCACACTACACCCACACTGCACTGCACACTGCACTACACACTGCACTACACACTGCACCCACACTGCACTGCACCCTGCACCGTACTGCATTGTACTGCATTGGACCCCAATTTATATTGCACAGCAGAATTCACCACACCACATTAGAAACTGCATCACGCTGCTACGCATCGCATAGCATTACACACATTGCAATGCTTCGGATTGCACCGCACCGTATTGCACCGCACCGCGCACTGCACAGCATCACAATGCACTACATCACAACACAACACACAACATGGTCAGCCAGTTTTTTTACTTTTTCATATGCCTTTATCATGGTAAATGGTTAAAAGTGTAGACCTGCAATTAGATGTTTATGCCACTGTCTGCAGAAGGGAATAAGTTTTCATACTCGCGTCTTTAGAGATTTGAATAACAGTCGATACCTACTGTACACTATATACTGCAAGATCCGACCATGTCCGTCCGGTGCACGCTGAGCTGCATTGGCTTCTGGTTGCCAAACGAACACATAAGGTGGCAGTGATTACACACAAAGTCCTTGCCACAAATTAACCACGACACTTTGCTGATCTCATCAAGGAGCATCAACCATCACTTGAACTCCGGTCATCCTCGCAGCAGCTTTTGGCTAACCTTCGAGCAAAGATGGTCCACCGCATGGCGCGCTTTCATATGCGATTCTGCGGCCGTCTGGAGCGGTCTTCCTTCTGATATTAGGAAGCCACTGGAGTTATGTACTTTTAAATCGTCTCGATTGAAAAACTCGTTTTTTTAGAACTGCTTTTGGCGTTTAGTTTGTTCTCTTTCCCCCGCAACCTCCCGATTAACATGGTTGGCTACGTACGGTGCGAAAGAAGTTCAACACACATATGATGGGAGGCTACTCTCGGCTTGCACGTTGTGCATACGACGGCGTAGCGTTCACGCTACACTCATAGTCTCCTTAACCTTGCGTTAACAGTTACATCCCTGCAGTACCCCCGCCTCTCGTTCCGATTGATTGTTGTTTGTTGTGTTCCAGACCTGGACTCGTTGTCGGATGATAGTGAGCCTTGGATCATTGCTCTTGCTCCAGAGGATGGGTTGAAGAGGTAAGAGCTTAGTGAGTGGAAATTTTGCAGGAATGTACAGTAAAACCTTGGATTGCGAGTAACTTGGTCTGTGAGTGTTTTGCAAGACAAGCAACATTTTTAAATGAATATATACTTGATAAACGAGCGAGGTCTTGCAATACGAGTAGTACGTGTATACGCTTTGTCTGCCGAGCATCACGTGATCACAACTGATTTACGAGTGCTTTGATATACGAGTGCTTTGGATTACAAGCACGTTTCCGGAACGAATTATGCTCGCAATCCAAGGTTTTACTGCACAGGTAAGTTGTGTTGTTCTGATGCAGTATCTGTGTGTGTGTGTACACGAGTGGGAGCGGTAGTGTAGCGGTTAAGGGTACTGCGCTTTGAACCCGGCAACCTAAGTTCGATTCCCGCTTTCGACAAATAAAAGTGGGAAACATTTGTACAGGTTCTAGGCTCATCCTAAGTCAATTTGGCCTTAAATGAGTGGCTGGTGCAGTGTGTAAACACAATTACTGGAGAGGTAAAGGTGGCCGGGCATGGTATTGGCTACCCACCCTCTCATATAATTACATGGTAAATTGTTAATAATAAAGGTTTTTGGGTTAAATCGCATAAGTATAAACGTGTCGTAACCCTCCAACCACCCGACCACAGTCAGTAAGGTTTGTCACGTAAACAAAACGCGCCAATAAGTTACTACTTCAGCCCACCGGTATGTTGGAGAGTAAATTCACAACATTTACAATTTGAGCACGACGTTTCGCTGGTAATTACATCCAGCATCATCGGGCGATTTGCCAGAATAGTAAATTGGTTTGAGAATCGTCAGGCTGCTGCTTATATCGGTGGCGTTGCTAAATATGAAGAAAGAATTGGCAAGGTGTGATGGCATCAATGCTTTTGGCCTTGATAAAATCTGGATGATAACATCATGATGGAGAGCCGTGGTGGCGAGATGTTAACAACCTCGCCTGGTACACAGGAGGTTGTGGGTTTGATCCCGACCCTGAGTTTGCATGTTCTCTTCGTGGTCGCGTGGCTTTTTCCTCCGGGTCCTCTTTTTCCCTCCACATTTAGAAACGTGCATTTAGAGTATTTGGCCACGATAAATAAAAGGTCGCCTCTGAAAAAGAGCTACATAGCTCAGTGAGCCATACCTGGTAAAATATAAATAGTTGAGTTGGTTTAGTAATGATATCGCCTGCTCGTCTATGCGTGCAGTTCATCGTTCCGGCGGTCTCGAGCGGAGCTTGGTGGGGACGCGACGAGTGACGGCGCTCGGCAGCGCGGTGAAGCGCCATCAGCGCCGCCCCCACTCGCTGGCGAGTGGTCACGTGACTCAACGAGCGTCGCTGGTGACGCCAATCCCAACATGAAACCCGCTTCTGCCGCACCGTCGGGGAACGCGGCTGCCATGGCTCGACAAGATGATGCAAGCTCACCGGCACCGGCGGCACCGGCAACTGTGAATGGCGAAGTCACCGAAGAGGTCAAAGTCGCGGCGCCACCAGCCAAGAAATCGAAGCGCATAGGCATCCGGAAGGTGAAGGAGTGGCTGAAGAAGATGGATGTTGCTGGTGAACCCAAATCCGCGTTCACAGACCATGTGGACGGCGCTGATAAAGACGACGATGAGGGTGGCGGTGGTGGTGACATGGCTGATGGTGGCGGTGATGGCGCTGCAGACAGCATCTCTGGAGGCTCAGAGCGCACGACACTACTGGAGGATCATTCAATGGAGGTGTCCCCGGTGCCGGTGGATGTGCCATTGATGGAGCTGGAGAAGCCACTGCTGACTATGAACCCCGGGGACCGGCTTTTCGGCAAGCGCTACGGCCGACAGCACAAGCTGCTACCGCGGGCACGGGTACGGGCGGCAAAACGCAGTCGTGGGGCTTCGGCGCCAGTCTGTGCTTCTACAGACGTCGCTGTTGATGGTGCTGGTGCTTCTGGTGGCGTTGTTCGTGTGGTTGCTACTGCTGGCGCGCCTGACGATGCCATCGCGGCGAGCACGCGCCCTCCGAGCACCGGCAAGGCTGTGGGGAAGCGCCGGCCTCGCCGATCTACGGAGCTGTCTCCGGAGGACTTCATACGGAGGGAACCTCCAAGCGCCGTAGCGTTGACCACCGGTTCCGTGAACGCTGTCCGTGAGGATGGCGGCATGCGTGGAGGCACGACAAGACCCAAAAGGCGAAAACTTACAAATGAGGCATCCTCTCACACGAAGAATGGAGCTCCCCCGTACCAAGGGAATAATGGTTTGCCCCAAGAACAAAGGGAGACTAATGGAGTACCCCTACAGCAAAGAGAGAATGGTTTTGCCCTTCAGCCAGATGCATCTCCGAAGCAGGGAGGAGAGAATGGCCCATCCCTACCACAGGATATAAACACTTCTCCCCTGCAGCAGGCAGTGAACGAGACGCCGCTGCAGCCACAGCAGCAGCAGCAGCCGCGTCCGCTCAGAAAAAGCGCATCGGCACAAAAGCGTTTGGCCGCTAAGGTTCACCGGTATCACTCAGTGGGGGACGGCAGCAAGAGCCGGCGCCGTTTGGAGCTGCAGATTGGTGGCCCAAGCCATGTCAGCTGGGTGCCGGCCACCATCGAGAGCTTCAGCAGCAGTGAGGACGCCCTGCGAAACTCCCCGCTGCAGGCCAACAAACGCCGCCGCTCGCTGGGGATTCTGGGGAAGGACGTGCGGCTGGCAGACAACGAAGAGGGCCTCGCTCGCCCGCGAGTAACTCCTCCATCCGCCGAGGTCGCCGAGGTCGCCGACGACGGTGCAGGTGGCCTGCACGAGAACCGGAGCGTTTTGCCAGGCCAGAAATTGGCGTGGCTGTGTGACCACAAGTGCCATGGTTCCCCGTCGGTCGTGCCAGAGACACCGTGCACGTCCGCGCCTCTCCTCCTCGTTGCTGCCGGTGCTGCTGGTGGTGGTGTCGTCACGGCACCGGCGCTGGCGAAGAGGTGCGACGTCTGCCTAGAGAGGATGCCCCCCGGCGCGGTTACCGCGGAGTCGACCGTGACTTCCCCGCAAGAAGCTCACCGCGCCCACCACGCTCTCCATGGAACCGCCACCACCGAACCAGAGCACAAGCCGGGCAGCAAGGACGCTGACTGTTGCGGTGCCGAGGTCTCGCCGAACGACACGCCGGATGGCCTGCTGGTGCTGCCGGAGGAAAGTGCGGAGCAAGACGGCAGGGTCTCGGAGGGCGGCCGAGAACATGGCGGCGATTGCACGGGGGTGATGGCGGTGACACTGACCCCGGCGGAAACTCTTGTGGAGCGAAGAGGTGGCCCGGAAGAGGCAAGCGGCAGCGGCAGCAATGGCAGTGTGGTCGAGAACAGCCAGTCACTGCTGCACCCTCGGCTAGAGCGCTCGGGGACAGAGGAGAGAGCGAGAGGTGCTGGCGAGGCCTTGTCGGTGGTGGACGTTTCCATAGCATCAAAGATGCAGAAGCGGCTGACGCGCAGCATGTTAAATTTGCAGCAGGAGCCAACTCTAGATAAGTCAGACTTGCAGCTGGAATCAAAGAAAGATAATTTCGACCCGCAGGAGGTACGAATGCAAGATAAGTTCGACACGCACCAGGAAACAACACCGTACAAGTTAAACCGGCAGCAGGAGCGAACGCTAGATGAGTTATGCCCACAACGGGACCTAACGCAATATAAATTAAACACGCATCAGGAACTAACACCACCTGATTTAAGCGCACAACAGGAACCAATGCCTGATTCATTGCCTCAGCACCAGGAGCCAATTGCGACTACATTGATCCCTCAGCAAGAAACAATGGGCAATGACCTGCAGCAGCTAAACGAAGCTGCAAATTTTCCACGTGAGGTGAAAGATGTAAGTAAGGGCGTGGGGAGCGTGGAGGATGGCGTGGTGAGCATGGAGGATAGCGAGGTGGACACACAGGTAGCACTCCTCTCTTTTCTGCCCTCCAAGAGACGCTCGTTCCTATTGGTGAGTCCCGGCACCTCTCACCAGGTGGGTGTGCACCAATCCGAGACCCACCAGACGGGAGAGCACCAGACCAGCACCCACTGGGGCAGTGGTAACCAAGCCGAGACTCGCGGAGCTGATGAAAAACAAACCATCTCTCGCCAGACTGGTGATAACCAAACTATTATTCCCCCAAATGGTGATTATCAAACTGGTGATAACCAAACTACCATTCACCAGACTGGCAAGCACCAAATCATCTCTCTCCAAACTGGTGATAACCAAACCATCACTAACCCAACCGGTAATAATCAAACTGGAGATCACCAAACCATTTGTCGCCAGACTGGTGATAACCAAACTAGTAATCAGCAGACTGATGTTAATCAAACCATCACTCACTCGGCCAGTGATAATCAAACTGGTGATAGCAAAATCAGCACTGACCAGAGCGGTGATAACCAAACCATCACTCACCAAATTGGTGACAACCCAATCAGCACTTCTCAGACCAGTGATATTAAAACCAGCATTCACTTGACCGGTCATGAACAAACCAACAGTCACAAACCTGTTGCTAGCCAGAACAATGCTCACCTGGCAAGCTTGTCGTCATTTAGCGCTGATGAAATCGTCCTCCACCGAGCCGACGCTCACCGCACCGTCACAGACGCGATGTGCGCCCGCTGGCCTGAACCTCCACGCCGCGGTAACCGGCTGACGAAGAGAACCCATGTCGGCAGATGCGCGCGACGCTCCGGCTCCTCCTGGCGCTCATCCCCACCGTCGCCCGGCCGAGACGCCACGCTTCGGGGGGGTGCCGGCAGTGGCGACGAGTCAACCGACACGCTACAACTTCAGCACGGAAAGGCGCTGCCCCTCCCGGTTCCGGCCGGTGATGCGGTGCTTAGTCCGAGTGGCACAGACAGCACTCCTGACATCATCATGCCCACCCAGCGAAATACAACCGACAGTCGGCCCGGTTCGTTGGCTGCGCGTAGCCATACCAGCGCAATCACCAGCAGCCAGGAAGATTCCAGTGGTCGACCGTCCATCTCGACAATGGCCAACAGCCAGCCGAAGAAAGTAATCGGCAGCTCGCAGCTGCTAACCTGTGGTCAGTCCGATATGCTGGTTGGCAACGGCACGGGTGCGGGTCTTGGGCAGCGGCGGTCGCTCATTGCATCTCGCGGACAGCTGGAGGTGAAAGTGGTCAACAGCTCGCCGTCCATAGCTGTTGACATCAGTGTCAGTGACTTGGCGGTCGCGGCCGTGAGCAACTCGCCGCACGTAGCTGCTGCGCGAGACCGGAAGCAGCGGTGGTGGCGGCGGCGGCGGCGGCGGATTAGAGTCATTGTATCATCGTCATCGTCGGACAGCGACTGCGAGGTGAAGCTGCCCAGCCTTGGCGGTGTAAAGGTGAAGTGGCAGCAGCAGGGGGGCATGTTGGCGAGCCCGCGTGACAAAGGAGGACCCCGCACGTCCCCCCCCACCGGCAGCACCCTCCCCCCGTCGTCCCCTCCGCTCAGTCAATGCTCGACTGCGTCCATGGATCTGTTTGAGTCGGAGGGCTCCGTGTGGGGCCGGCATGGGCCAAGCAGCCCTGGCGATCGAGACGGCGCCGAGGGGCGCGCGGAGGTCACGGAGGCCACGGGGTTGACGACCTCTGCCGGTCGTCGGCGACCTTTGAACGGTGATCCTGAGTCAGGTGGGGAGAGCAACAGCGCAGCAGAGCCAAGGTCAAGTAGATGCAAGGATTTATTATTATTATTTGAGCTTTCATAGTTTGAGATGACCGTATATTGTTTGGATGCTAAAACTTGTGCCCGCTATCACTTAAACACATATAGTCGCACGCCTATTGGATTTTAAGATACACCCCCAACTTTTACCTTCAAATAAAGGAAAAACAATTATCTGATAAGCTGGAGATAATGGCATTAAAAGGGGGAGTGGTATCACAGTGGTTAGCACACTGCGGTTTTAATACAGCGACATGAGTTTGTTTCTCAGCCACGGCTAACGTCAGTGGAGAGTGATATCTGAAACGGGCCTCGGCGTCATTCTTCACCGACCCTCGCATACGCCATGGTGAAGTATGGTCAAACAACCTGCCAGAGAGCCTTCCACACTTCACGTGGTCCTCAACGTGCATCTAGCCTGGCACAAGCGCCGTGGTGACGTCGCCACCAACTTAGTGGCGAACTTGGCAGCCTTAATAGGTACTCTTAGGTTTTTTCGGTAAAGTCACGTAGGGAAAAAATATATATATAATAATAAAATAATATTTATAAGAAATGAAAAATAACTAAATTAAATTACGACGTTTCGGAGGCAACACGAGTCTCCGTCTTCAGGTGGGACCGTCACACCTAAATTTACTTATTGATACAGTAAATTTAGCTGTGACGGTCCCACCTGAAGACGGAGACTTGTGTTGCCTCCGAAACGTCGTGATTTAATTTAGTTATTTTTCATTTTTTATTATTTTATTAGAATTTTTTACCTATGTGACTTTTTTCCGAAATAACCTAAGAGTATGAATCCTTGCAGTCACGAAAGCTTTAAATCTAGCCTTAATAGGTGCTCGCTAACAACACTTGCCCCAACGGGTCTGTGCTCGGTTACACGTTTGATCTTTGTTTTTGCTTGTGCATTCGTGTGCGCGTCAGACGGCATTTTGGAGAACGAGAGCGAGTCGACCGTCATCTGGGCATCTCAGGACGTCGACTCCGAGGTGAGTCTAAGCCACTCGGACCAGGGGCAACCGTGGCTTGGCCCCGCCACCTAGGTTGACTCGGCCTCGCCTCAAATGGCGGGCTGGTGCTGCGGCAGTACACCAACAAGCGGTGTCACGTACCCGGAGATCAATTCTCATTCACACATTTTCCAGAATGCCAAGTCATGCGCGCGAACTTCGGCCGGGTTTGTGGAATTTGTGTGCATGACAATTTGTCATTATTATTATTACCGGCATAAGGCACTACTGCCAGAGTGCAAGGTACGCCTATCCATAATCATCCGTCAGGGACATCTGGTAAGTCTATACAATACAGTACCCGCCATTCGCCGCAGAGTGGCGGTGATGTCGCCACGGCGCCTGCGCCAGTCTATAATCACTTCACACAACGTTTCTTTTGCACATCCGTGCATGACAACATAGACTGAGAATATTTTCTTGCTAAAGTTAGACACCGCCGGTATACTGAGAAAGGCCAAAAAAAGTAAAGGTAATTGGCTATAAATGTATATAACAAGATTTACTCCGTAATAGGTTTTTACCCTTTCAACTGGTACAAAAACTGACACCTTTATACAAGGCATCATGTTTGCAATAACCACAACACAAGCAGTCAAAATGCAAACAAAAAGAAACAACTCTGATGATGATAACGATATGCACTGTTCTTGAAGTTGATTGGTCCACACCCGAGACAGCTTTTCCTAGAGCCTAGTCTCCATTGGTGTTGGACCAGATGACGCCAAAAGGCGTACAACTCAAAAACAGCGCACTACCAGAGTATTGAGAGCTCGGGGTAAGCATTTACACTGAGACCTCCTTTGCCAGTGGCAAAATATAGTAAGATTTACTCACTTCATTGATTGGCTGACTGCTTTAGTGGACCAGATGTAAAAAATAACGACAGGCAGTCGCTGACTTGCGAACATCCGCACTTACGAACGAGCTTCCATCATATTTATATCTTTAACCATCCGACTTGCGAACACGTACTTGAGAACCGAGCCGCGGCTACTATTTTGGTTGGGAAAAGTTAAAAATGCACATCTCTTTTTTTTTGCGATTTGAACAATGCTTCCCTTTTTTGTTGAACCGTAACACATTTTATAACACTCACCTTATATGTGCATTTAAATACAGTGCGTTATTGTGTTCCGACTTGGGAACCGTTCAACTTACGAACGGGTCTCAGAAATGGAACCCGTTGGTCAGTCAGGGGGACTGCCGTACATGAAATCCACACAACTAAGATTCGACTCAACCTCCACGTGTTGTTGTCGACTAGATTAAGACTGCGACAAAAGTAAAATAAAAAGTCTCACTAAACTAACGCTGCCTCCAAACCCGTTCTTTCCCGTCTCCTCCCGCTGCAGATGAAGCAGGAGCTGATGCGGAACCTGCACGAGATGGGGGACGAGATCGCCGCTCTGGAGGCCGCCCTGGAGGACCAAGACGACTGCGTCCCCTTACTTCCCTCACCTCCCACACCTCCCTCGCTTTGCCCTCTTTGGAAAGTCGGCTCGCGCGGACGGACGGCCGCCCAGACCTTGCACCGGGATGACGGAAACGGCGGCGGCGGCGGCGGCGAATTGGCCGGCGCTTTGTCGCGCCGCGTGCCGGTCGGCACCGTCGACCGTGGATCTGCAGGACATGGCGGTCGCGGTCGGGTAGCCGCCTCCCCGTCGTGGGAGGCCGAGCGCTCGGACACGCTCTCGGACGCCCGGTGCTACGTAGACACTGCTGCCTCAGGCGGCGGCGGTAGCGTTACTTTTCCCGGTGTCGCTCACCGTGCGGAGAGGCTCGTTGGCGTCAGCAGCGCGGAAGAATCCAGCGGGAATCCTCGGCGCTTGTGCCTCGTCGCGTCCGGGCTGAGCAAGCAGGATGCGGTGAGTCAGCGCCATATCGTGAGGGTGGCTGGGCCCCCCTAACGCTAAGCCCTCCTTAGAGTTGAGCCAAAACACGTTGGTCCAGTATTTAACTCCACTTAAATTCTATAATTTGATCTTGACGAGCTCTGCGATCTTACCCTTGGGTTGTACCCACCACAAACGCATGTAACCTTTGGTTGCAGTAGCTCTCTTGCTACATCTCTTCCTGTCTCACCTCTTGACTTTAAATTTAATATCAACGCATTCCAACTAAGTTTCAAAGTGTTGTCGCCATAGCGCATGACGTGTCGCGTCATGCGCTGTGGCGTCATCTCTTTGTGCGGCTACAAATAGGGGATTATTTTAATCCCTCTCTCCGTGTCTTTCTGCCTGTAACAGGGGTCATCATATCTTTCCTAAATGATGATCCAATATACACAACATTTTAGTGTAACTTGTTATTCGTAGGGACTCGCCCTGTATTGGAAACCGTCTGAATTGACAACGTAAGCCTTGTCAGCCAAGGCGATGATGATGGTGATGATGATGATGTCGTAACGCATGATGTCGCAAGATGATGTCATGCGTGTGTCTCTTCCCACCTCATGACGTCATTACGTGCGATCGTCGTCAACTCTTGCCCGAAGTGACACTTCAGCAGACCTCGAATGTGCCAACGACACCACCACCCGATGTTGATTACATGGCTCGCAACACCTCGATATACAAGCTTCACTTTTCGCACAATCTAGCTACGCCAGAAGCCAGATTGTTGTTCCTTGTTTTAAACTCTCTACGGTGGAGAGATGTTAAGTACTTTGCCTGATATACAGGAGGTTGTGGGTTCCAACCGGACCCCGACGCCTGTATATTTGGATTTTGCATGTTCTCCCAGTGGTCGTGTGGATTTCTCTCCATGTCTTCCGGTTTTTACCTCCACGTTTAGAATCGACGTGGGTTTATTAGGTTTATTTGGCTCCTGTAAATTACCGCGTGATAAGTCACTTAGTTGAGCTATAATTTGGTCTCTTCTGAAAAAGAGCTACATAGCTCCAGCGGGCCTTAGCTGCTAAAATAAATAAAAAATGTTTAAATAGTAAATAGTGCGTGTGTGTCTTTGTCCAACAGCTGGTGGTGAAGCGGTTTGTGCATAAGACCGGCGGTTCCTTCCAGTCGCACTTCTCTCCTGAAACGACTCACGTGCTCATGCAGACAGGTGCCAGCCTTCGACAGGCACCCCCCCCCCACACCACGCACACACGGCTCGCCGCCCGCCAGCCATTCTCTGGCCACCGTTGGGTAAAGCTGTAACGGCTCGCTCCGCTCACTCGGGATTTAGACGAATTGTCTCATAATTTAAACGGTGAACTCTTTAGAATGTGGCGACGTGCACAGTTTTCATTCGCCCCGAGAGAGAAGAGAGAGAGGATGGTTCATAGGCGCGGGAAACCCGAGACGAGGGGGAGGCCAACCAGAACCGGTGCCAACATTTGTCCAAGTCTGTGGTCCTACGTTTGGTCACCTTCATCGATGATTCGCTTTATGCATGTGGGAGGAAACCGGAGTCGCCGGAGAAAACCCACACGTGCTGAATCCCCCGGAAATGCATCCGCTTGCTCTGCCGCCATCGTACCCTGGCAAGCCGGGAGATATGGTGACCTTGACGCACATGGGTAGGTGGGGAGGGAGTTTCGTCAATTGGTGTTATCCATCAACCCTAGATTCGGGACTGCAATTCGATTCAAGAAGCGTTTTTTTTTCAACATCGTGCTGCATTGTAGCGCCTCTTGTGGCTGCAGGGATCTTTGTGCGTTTGTATCAAGAGTGTGTGATTGTTATTCTGTGACAGTGTTGAGATTGCGTTTGTTTGACAGTGTGTGATTGTGGTGACGTCACTACCTGCCAATCGGTGGCAGACGTTCATTGTTGTTGTCATTGTGATTATCTGATCATGTGCGATTGCGTTTGTATGACGGTGTGTGGATCACCATGTGTGTTCAGGCGCCACAGTGAAAGCTGCGTTCTTGTCCTCGTCGCTAGGTGGCAGCCTGGTTTGTGAGCGCACGTTGAAGTATTTTCTGGGCAACGCAGGACATTGCTGGGTCCTCACCTTTTCTTGTAAGCAAGCACCCTGCCTCACCTATGACCCCTCCACGCGCTCTGAAATCCTGACCATGGGTCCCTGACCTCGCGAGAGACGAGTGTTGTTGTTCAGCCAGACTTAGTGCCTGGATCGCAGGGTGGTGGAAAAGCAATTGGCAAGTGTGCGCCAATGTTTGCCCGTGTCATAGCTCATATCTCATACAGTCAGAGTCGAGACTAAAGTTTATCCATTCTCAAACGAGCACTTGTCTCAATTGGCGGCCCTGAGCCAGAGGTAAAAACTCCACATTAACATGGCAGGAGCCATTCTTGTCATGTTGACCATTATGGCACGGATGAATATTCCACCAAGTGGTGCTGGTTTCTCTGGATTATAAAATGCTCTGGAGAAGTAAGATGCACACCAAAACCTGTGCCCGGTGTCTTTAAAGTTGTTACAAATCAAGTCGCACACACACACCAGATTGTAAGTCACACTCCTAACTTTTTTTTATATTTACAGAGAAAAACGTGTCTTATGATCCGGAGAATGTGTTACCTCGGCTTTGGTTTTTGCGGTTATGCCATACAGAGCTTCGATGCGTTTTTGGGTCGTGCCACGTGTTTTTCCAGCACGATGTTCGACGTTCCGCTCCGAGTTCTTGAAGCTCCTAGCACATGGAGCGAATCGTCGGACATAATTTTGAACAGCTCGCGGAGAGCCGCTACTTATTTGATTCACCCTGGAGGAGTGCTCGGCTGAGTCGACCCGCGACCTTGATTTGAACTTGAATCTTGCCGACCTAGTATGCAGCCAATTAGTAATGTTTGTCACGTGAACAGAACGTGCCAATCCGTTACTAGTACAGCACGCCGGTAACGTTGGAGAGCAAATCCACAACGTTTACAATCTGAGTACGACGTTTTGCCGGTAATTACAACTAGCTTCATCAGGTTGTCGTCTCTCGTGCTGTTGCAGGGGTGGAAGAATGTCTACGTCAAGGCTGCATCGTGGATGAGGTGAGTGTGGGGCGTTTGGTGCAGCTCAGCTGTGTGTGCGCCTGCTGGACATCTGTGAAAAAGAGCTTCATAGCTCATACTTCCGGATTAATAATGATACTGAAAGATTCCGAATACCCTGTGAGTCTATATACATAAGCATGGGAATGTGGTGTTTGTGGGTCAAGGTTCAAAATATTTGACCTTTGCTTGTCTTGTTTATTAATACCCTGGGAGTATAGAGAGACATGTGTGGGCATCTCGTCTTGGGGGTCTAGCCGTGTGTGTGTGTGTGTGGCACAGTAGGGGGCACAGGTGGTGCATCGGGCCAGTCATCTCAGTTGACCCATGGCACCTGGGTCTGTTCCGTGACTTCCTGACAGCGGGTGTTCGACACTTCACGTGGCCTGAATGTGAATATAGCCTGGCACAAGCGCCATGTTGACGTCACCGCCACATAGTGGCGAATGGCGGTTGTTGTCGTTGTGTAAGCCTTTGGTCTTTGTGTATTTATGAGTGTTTGAATACTTTGAGTCTATGGAAATAAGCATGTATCGTTGGTCGTAGTGTGTGTGTCAATGTGTGGGGAGCCGTAGTGTAGTGGTTAGCGTGCTGCGCTATGAATCCGGTGACCCAAGTTCGATTCCCGCTTACGGCCAATACCAGTGACAATTTTCTGAACTGGTCCTGGGCCTCCCCTCAGTCGACTGAGCCTGAAATTAGTACTTAGTACTGTGCGTAAACATCGCTACTCAGGAGACAAAGGCGGCTGGGCATGGTGCTGGCCACCCACCCCCTCGTGTGCCGTTCCGGCCTTCATAGGTGCTCGTGAACAGCACTTGCCCCAAAAGTCGGCTAAGGCTATATGAAGGATTTCTTTGACAACTATGAGTCTATGGGATATAAGCATGTATCACTGCTCTTCGTGTGTTTATGAGTGCGTGGAAACCCAGAGAGTCTACAGATGTTTCATGATATAACCCTTTGCTCTCTGGTCTGTGCGATTTCCCCGCAGGTCCCTTTTGAGATTCGGGGCGACGTAGTGAATGGTTCCGAGCACCTGGGGCCCCGTCGGTCACGGCTTGCAACCCTGAAGGTGGGACCTGATGTCTGACCCTAGACACCTATCCCTTATCCATAGCCCTTTCCCTAGCTTCTGCCCCTCAACCGCTAGCCGTGGCTGCTAGCCCTAGATTCTAACCCTGAGTACAGGGGTTGGCAACCAAAAATAACAATAGGAGCAATTTATTTTCGAATTCGGTAAAAAAAATCTATTTCAAGAGCCGCATTGTGAATGCCTGCATATGTTACGTCACGAAAGCAGTCCGTAAAGTGCAGCATGCGGCTCCTGAGCTACAGCTTGCCGACCTTTGCCCTTGTACCTGGTCCGAATTCAAGCTAGCCTCACGTGTGGACCTTGGCGGTGACACGGTCTAGCGCAGTGGTTCTTAACCTGGGGTGCACGTACCCCCTGGGGGTGCAAGATGACCTTTTGGGGGATGAGAGAGATGGCACGCAAGTCCAACCACTTTGTTTCATCAAACCCCATGTTCTTATTAAAATTATACATGTTTTTTTAACGATTGAAAACCAAAGGGGTGCAAGAACCACTGGCCAAGCGGCAACACATTCGCCGTTTGTTGCAGAGGTTTGCAGTTGGAAACCAGCGGCCGCCCCTTATTATTTCTGCGGCGTGTAATAATGACCATGGTGATACTACGCACCCTCCACTTTACAGTGGATGTTAAAGATCTCCCGCTTCGTCATTCGCAAGAGCAAGGCAAGAATGCGTGCCGGCGTCGGGGATCTAAATTTGCCAGCTTGGAAAGTTGGCCATTAATCAGCCGTGCGTATTCTACGCGCAGCATAGTTCCGCAAGACTAATGCTCCGGGTAACTCTTTAATATTACACTAAATGAACTTGAACTTCTTACCTTCCTCATCCTCCAAATACACCAAGCCGTGCCAGTTACCCAAACTAACCACCAACCCTATTCTCTTAACCGATAAGACGAGCTATGATTTACCTCCCCTCGGATGATGTGTTAGTTTACTTATACTTTACACTATAATGTAGAATTTGCATTTGTTGGGCACTTAAATGCCGCGGCATTTCATTGCGCCTTGCATCGCATCACACCTCAATCATTCCAATGCCCAGGCATTGGGAGTAGTTTCCGTTTCAGCCTAGGGGACCCCCCCCCCCCTGATGGCAGCTGTCCCTGTGCAGCACAAGGTGAATGCAGCGCCGGCCTGTGTGTCAGTAGTGGGCAATTGTTGGTGTAGGTTATCAACCCTGGTACTGCGCGGTTGTCAGCTTTGTGCGGGGAGGTTGTGTGCATGTACATTTAACTTCTTTTGCGCCGTACGTAGCCTACCGTGCTAATCGGAGATGCGGGGGAAGGACAACAAACTATTGGTCTCTGTGTGAGTCTATGGGTCTCTGTGTGAGTCTATTGGTCTTTGTGTGAGTCTATGGGTCTCTTTGTGAGGCTATGTATGTGTGTTGAACTTCTTTTGCACCGTACGTAGCCAACCGTGCTAAGCGGAGGTGCGGGGTGAGGGAAGGGCTGTAGTGCTGTGGCGAGGGCGCACGGTGACGCGCATTTGTGCTCTTGTTTTCCCGTCCCAGCTGCTGCGAGAGTATGAGATCTGCTGCTACGGTGCCTTCAAGGACATGACCAAAGGTAGGTTTTGGTGTGGGGGGGGGGATGAGCTTCACACATTTCGCAAATTTGCATCTCGTTCGGAGTTTGGGAACGTTGCGTGACGATTGAACGCGCCTTAACGGAGAGGCGACGTCGCCCGCCGACACGCCGCGTGAGACACCACTGCTGGCAGGGGGAAAAAAAAGGCGGATGTGGCATCGTGTTAACGGTGCCACTTGTTGGTGTTGTCGTGTGACTGAGCATTAAAACAGGTTTGATTTGGATCATCCCACTTTTGGTATATTTGGTCTCATTTTCAGATTTTTCAGATGAGTCTTAGAATCCGGAATGCGTCACGAGTAGGTGAGGCAGTAGCCCCAAAGACCACGGCCTTTTTAAGTTTGAGTTCTATACCCGCCCCTCTCCTTAGACTGCTATCGGGGTCTCATCTTGAGACGGAGTATCCGTTGAGATCTCTCGCAGAGCAGTGCGATCCATCGTGTTCAGAATCGGAATCTTCATGTATCCTGGAGGTGGAATCTGATGAGCTATGAAGCTCTTTTTCACAGATGTCCAGTAGGGACGTGTCAGTGAGTTACGTCAACAGAGAGTGTAAAAAACGATATAAGAGCAAGATAGAGAAAAGGTAATGAAGTCGCTGCGAATAAATAATTAAAATATATAAGTGCAAATTGGACAAGGAAATAAATACCTGCGGATTTAAATACAAGCTTGGGCAAGGCAGAAAAACAACGAAAAACGGTCTGAGACCACACCTAAGACCACGCCGTGTTGGAGAACAGCTCACAGAACCGGATATCACGTTCCTTAGGCCTTGTTTGAGATTTATGGGGACATAGTGATCTCAAACACGGGTACTGGGAGGCATCCAGCGGTGGATTGACAAAGGGCTGGAAATTATTTATGTTGGCAAAGGTTCAGCTAATTGAGCGGTGGCCAACGTGTGGTTCACGATTCGTGGGTGGCTTGCAAAATATATTTTTTGTGGAATGCAACACAAATCATAACAATCACTGACATGAGCAGACAATACAACATTTTTCGTGAGCGGCTGATGACAAAAATCCCCGACTGAGAATTAATAGATAAAAAATATTATCTTCTACCAGTAGATGGCGCCTTGTATATTACATGGCCCATGCCATTCGGTTAATTAGAACCACCAAAATGGATCGCAGTGCTGAGTTTTAACCTCTGCGAAAGCCACAGGCTGGAAAAATAAAACGACCACCACCTCCGATTCGCACCTCTGATTTGCACAGTTGGCTATGTACGGTGCGAAAGGAGTTTGACAAACCACCACCACTGTCATCATCAATAATCGCAGATATATCTATGTGTGTATGTTGAAGGTAACAAACTTAACACAAAAAAGCAGTTCTAAAGAAATTAGTTTTTAATCTAGATTTAAAAGTGCATAGCTCCAGTGGCTTCCTAATATCGGAAGAAACAGCATTCCAGACAGCCACGGAAGCGCATCTGAAAGAGCTGAGCGATGCGCTTGACTGTCTTTGTCTGATGGCGTAGCCAATATCTATCCACTGCTGCGAGGATGACTGGAGTTTGCGTGATGGTTTATGCTCCTTGACGAGATCAGCAAGGTATTGTGGTTCATTTGTGGCTCATTTGTGGCAAGTACTTTGTGCGTAATGAATGCCGAATAACGGGCGAGGACCTGTGTGTTTGTGTGTCGCACAGCGGATCTTGAGTGTCTGGTTCAGATGAGCGGAGCCGTGCTTGTGAAGGATCCGAGTGCTTTCTCCTTCCATCCGGTGAGTGTTCCTGGCTCTCTGCCTTCCCTCCAGAAACTGTAGCATCATCATGATCATCGAGAGCAGCAGCGGTAACATCGTTCATTGTCATTATCTGCAGTGACATTATTATTGGCAGCTGTAGCATTGTCATAATCGTCATAGGCAGCAGGAGCATCATTGGCAACACCTTCATAATTGTTAACATCATCTCGGTCATCACCATCATTTGCAGCAGTAGAAACTACACCATCACCACCATCAGTACCTGAAGTAAATTTGATTTTTAACAGCAAGCAGCTTTCCCGATCGTCATCATCATTGTTTACCTCATCAGCAACAGCAGCATGAGTTACTCATATGTTTGGTGGGTTTCCTCCAGGACACTCCCATTGCCTCCCACGTGAGGTAAAGCTCTTGCCATTAACAAAAAGTACTTGAGCCAAACCCTCTTCACAACCGCATTCTCCAAACTCAGTTAGGCGCTCCTTAGTACAGTAATTATATTGCTATTGTTCTATGCTGGACAAAGCACAACCCGTGTCTCTGTTGTGCCCCTAATGAGCATCTACTGAGGTGGGACGGGTGTGTGAGCGGTTGAAGTGACCGGTACCGCGCGTGCCCTGGCCCCATTTTCCTCCCCATTGTAGCCACTGTTCATCACCTCGCTGCCTCGCCAGCCGATCGTTTATGGCCGAGTCAACATAGGGGGGAAGGCTCTGCCACGCTCGTATATATACCGCTTACTACGGCCGCTCTGCATCAGGACCAGGAATCGAACCTTGGAGGGCTGGGATTGTAGCGCGGAAGTTGAACCTGCGACAACAACAACGCTTGGCTGCCTTTCTACGTGCACAGAACAGCCGACAATTTACAGCCGAGTGGCAGTGATGTCACCACGGGGCTTATGCCAAGCTAGGTGCTCTTTGAGGCTTTCACGTGAAGTGCAGAAGGCTGGCTGGCTCGCCGGCAGGGGGTCCTGGGACAGACCCAGGTGTTGTAGGTTGACTCACTGAGATGACTGGCAGATGCACTACCTGTGCCCCCTACTCTGCCAATTTGCTGTGATTTTAGAGCACACGCGCACACACACGCACATACACGCATGTGCGTTCTTAAGGCTTTAGCACCACGTGTGTTCCACGCACGACCGCGACGTTTTTATATTTTCCGCTTTACCGGTGGGCGGTTTGCGGTGTGTCGGCTGAAACGGCGAATTGTCTCTCGTTCCCCCGTTTACTCAGTCCTCTCCCATCTGAAGTATCCCGCATCGATAATTAAATTTCACCGGTCCCCTGACGAACACTATAATATTGGTTTCATTGTGTTACTCTGCCCCCAATAACAGCGGCGAATATCTGGATCGGTCCCGGGCCTCCCCTAGGTAGACTCGGCCTTAAATAAGTACTTGGTGCTGTACGTCCACATCAGCACTGGGGAGACAAAGGCATCCGGGCGTGGTATTGGCCACCCATCCCACAATGTGCTGTGCCAGCCTTCATAAGTGCTTGCTAACAGCTCTTGCCCCAACAGTCTGTTAAAGGCTATATGGGGGATATATGTGTGTGTGTGTGCAAGTTGCCTGTGCACGCGTGTGTACACGTGCACGCACGCGCGTGTTTTTTTGTGTATGTGCAGAACTTTGTGCCGCTGCTGGTCGTGCAGCCCGACGCCAACGCGGCCAGCATGGACTTCGCAGGTAAGCGAGCAGGCCACACATTCCGCTGCAGCGCGGAACCCACAGCCCCAGCGCCAACCCAGAGCCGTCACGCCCTTGGGGCTGCTGCGCTTCACTCGCACTGCGACGTCAGGCCGCTCCCGTGCATCCTCGTTGATGCTTCGGTAGAAGTCTGACTGACCCTCTCGTGCCGTGACGCTGCCTGCTGTGCGCCTCCGTGTTCCATTCCTGCTCCTTGCGTACATGCCGCGTGCTGTCCCTCACATCCGCATACCGTCTCCCATAGACTCCGCGTGCTCTCCTGACCACTGTGTGCTATTGCTCCCCTAACCTCCCCAGACCACCATGCTCTGGTGATTCGTAAGAAAATCGCCGCCATTCACGCTTGAGATTCCATTCAAGAATCCATTCTATATTTCAGCATTGCAGTGACCGGGTTAGCACCTCTAGCGGCTGCAGGTGTGACACGAACCCATTACGTGCAATGTATACGAATCGAGAGCCATTCAAGCTTGACCCACGCATCCTAGGAATCGATCAACGTTTCATCCCAGCCCTGCTGTGTCGTCTCTCTTGGTGCAACGTCTCTCGTTATCTCCTTGTGCCGACTCTTAACTCTGTGTACTGCCTTGACTCGGCGGTGCCGTCCTTGATCTCCCTGTGCCGCCCCTGACCCCATGCGACCCCGCCCCCACAGCCCTGCACCGCCTCTACAGCGCCCAGATCGTGACGCGCGAGTGGGTTCTGGACTGCATCGCCATGCACCGTGTGCGTCTTCTCAACACTTACCTCCTGTCCCCTCACACCGCGCCTCGTCGAGAGTCCCCATAGCCGCCCCGGTTTGCCAAACCGTGCCGCCCCTCACCCACCGCTGACATCCCGAGGATGCTGTCCGTCGACCCCCAACGACGGCACCCCCGTCCCCTCTCCTCCTGTCCGTCCGTTCGATCGATATTTCCTTTGGAGCTACGCGATTGGTAGTCGTACCCTTCTCACCCTGGTTGCCCGCCAGCAGACCGAAGCATTAACGGTAACGTCCTGGGCCAATTTTTTTTCTCACTGAATTTTTTCCGGGTTGCCGGTATCGATGGGAGTGGACGTCCACGTGAATCGTGGTAGCCACAGCCATCACGAGAGGTATACTAGATGTTGGTGTGCTGGGTGCAGGTGTATTTTGTGTTCAGACAAACAGAGCTGAAAGTCTTAAGTTCTGCTTGTAACGCCGGGAGACGTGTTTCACGTGTCGGTGGGACCGCAGGTCGTGCCGATAGTTCGTGAGAGAGTGCCCGCTGACCTGTGGGAAAATCACCACGGTCATTCGTGTACGGTGCGATGGCGGAAACTGTCGTCATGTGTGTCCTGGCTCTATACCCAGGGGTGTGATCCCACTCTTTCTTTCACTTGAATGTGCGTGTTGTATATTAACCTTAAGTGGGTTTTTTTTTGTTGTTGCTTTCTTTAATTTATAATGGTAACATTTGATTTTTGTGACCAGCAGAGGCTGAATAAATCTCAGGACTCTTTTTGTATTTTCACGAAGGGGTCTTCTGTGGGATGTTTGTTCATTTTCTCGTCCTGTGTTTTGTTTTTCTCTTGCGTAGGAGGAGAGTACTTTAGATAGGACACAAAGCTTGAAACAATCTGTATAGATAGGTCAGCAACCTACTTTATATCTGCACTGCCACATTCAGGCCATGTTGCAGCCTTGGTGTGTTGAGGCTTGACCACGGTTTCCGACCACAGGCCGAAAATCCCTTGCGACCAGCACACAAACGTGCCTTTAATCTAGCAGTGGCTCGGCCCAACGGTTGTAAATTATAATGATCTAATACCCCTTTCTTTGCTTCACTTGAATGTGTTTTGGTTCTGTCTGGCTTTTGTCATTTTAGTGACTCAAAGGTCACTCTTTGCAAATGGGACACTAAGTCCTGGTCTCTTGATTTCTCACTCCCGGGTTACGCAAGATCAGCTTTGAAACTTCGTGCCGATTGTCAGTGATGCCGTCGGATTTTCTGAAAATCCGCAGTTTTTTCTAGGCTATTCAACATTTTTTTTGCCAAATGTTGCCCAGGAATTTCTCTTCCTGCCAACACGTGGATAATGTCAACCTCGGAATCATGCACAGTCATTATTAGTTGGGCAGAAGTTGTATGGAGTCTCGGGGCTCCATAATCGGTCACCGGATAATAAGTAACTGGATAATCATTCTGCCTCTTCGTTTGCTGTCGTATGGCGCTTTGCAGAGATAAGTAAATTATTTTTTGGAAAGGCAACAAGTGTTTTAAAATTGTCTACGTTCTTTTGCCGTGCTAGATTGAATTACTTTGGTGCTACCGTTACAACAATAATTACTCATTTACCCAGGAATGTCATGCTGAATCTGAGGACTCCCATTCCACGAGGGCTCCTGTGTTTGGGGGATGTTTGGCCAACACCAACGACATTGAATGTTCTTAGCTCTGGGAAGGAAACTGGACAACCCAAAGGAAACCCACAGAGTGGGGAACGTGTAAATCCCACGCTGAAAGGTACCTGCGTCGGGAATCAAACCCAGGTGCTTCTCGCTGTGAGGAACACTGCACTTCCACCCCTGTCCACGGTTCACTGGTCTAGGTGAACAGAATCGGAATAAGCGGGCAAGGTATCCTTCCCATATGTGTCCCCACATAAAAAAAAACTAAGATTGTTTTACATATCGCATCAGTAGCACGGCCTTCTGAGCGTGCATACAATTTCAGCAGAAATGGTTCGACACAAGCAAAACTTTGAATTCAGTGTTTCTTCAGCAGAGTTCAGCTTGCTTGAACCAATATGCCGGTGAACGGAGGAGTTCCGTATGTGCTTCCATCGGTCTGCTCCCACAGGCTTGTCTCTGTAATCAATTACCGGGTTGAGAGTTACTGGCAAATTATTCTCCTCGGTTAACTTGTCACAGTGTATGTTGGCTTCAGTTGACCCGCGTATGCACTTAGGCACAGAAAAGAGCACCTGGGGTGCGTGAGTAAACAAGACGAAGATTTGTGTTTTTTATTTGAATGAAATTGGCAACGAAGTGCATCTCCGTGAAGTCAGCAACAACAGCAGCAGAAGCAACAACGCCACAACGACCATTGTACAGACGGCACGTGGGGCAACGACGACGACAACTGCATTTGCTAGATTTCGTTCAATCTGGAAGTCCCTAAGTGTGTTAGTGCTCTAATTTAATTTCTACGCGGCAAATATCTACTTGAGCTGCCAGTTGCAACCGCAAATGGCACTAAACCTTCGCTTGTTTTGATTTGGGTTAAGGCGCAGCCCCCGCAATTGCTCCCTCACGCTGCTGCTGGCGGAAGGGCCTCTGAGTAGAGGGAAGATCTAGGGCGCTCAAACGCGAGGATATTTGCGTCCCCAAGTTTTTATGCACCGGTCAGATCTCGGAGAAGGTAGGCGCAACAACCCACACTTTACCCCAGCACCTGCCGACCAAATAAACTGTCGTGTACCCAGTTTATGATAACTGCAGAGTGGACAGGTGGCGGTGGGAAGTGTGCGGGATTTAAGGAAAACTTGCACCATTGTTTCTTCCCCCGCAGCTCCGATTAGCGCGTTTGGGCTACATACGGTGCGAAAGTAGTTGAACGTACAAAGCTACAGCTTCCGTGCCGGTAGATCGGATAGAACTGGCGACCCCTGAATTTGCATTTCCGGCGGACTCGCCGCGACACCGGCACGGACAAATCGAATGCTGGAAGCGCTCGCGGGGAAGAATTATTGCCGTTACGCTTGAGTGAGTTTTTAGACTCGCATCTTAAATCCGAAGAGATCGCAAACAATTGAACGACAGCCGATGCCCTACTGTGCGTGATATGCGAGGGGTGGCAACGACCTCATTATGAACCGTCCGCGATGACCTAACACGCTCGATGTAGCGTGTCCTTAACTCTTAACGCTGAACAACAAAATTCGTTAACACAAACAGCACAATCGATTCAGTAAAGTACAGGACTATTATAATCACTTTGCATTGCTCAAGAGGACTGAGGCCTGTTGGCGGCTTGGGAGAAGCCTTCATCCAGCAGTGGAATGATCATGGCTAATATTGATTTCCCTGCTCAAACGAGCATCTATGCATTGGCGCTGCTCATCTCCCGTTGACAGCCCAGTACCGGTGGTGAAAGAGGTCACTGAAGTTTGTAAAGAGGTCAGATTGGTGAACAACCACGTACTAATGCTGCTCTGGGTGTGGTCGGTTAATTGGTCAGGGCGGATATGTGACGGCCGGTTATGCGATGCTGTGCTTGTATTAAGACTCGCTTTCAATAGGGTTTCTGGTTGTGATATTTGGCCAAATATTTTGTAAAAGTCAGCAATTGTATTCGGGCCGATAATATCGATTGCAAATGATGGGACTGTGTCGTGAAGGTGTGGGCTTACAAACCGTCGTAAATGTAGAATTTTTTTTATTTAGTACGTTTTGAAATAATTCGACGCCATTTTAAAACGCATGTTTTTTGTGCATTGTCCTGGAATCGCAAAGTCGTGTAGTACATTCGATAGCTGCTTTTGCATTACACCGCAATAACTTAACTTAATAAGGCAACGTCGCAAAAACACGAGTATAGGTAACGTATCGCATGAACACACGAGCCCGGCACTTACCCGGGTTTCACCGAGATACGTTCCAGCTTAACTAAATAGTGTCGGGGACACGCATCGAACCCCCCTCTCTCCGTCTCTCTCGCTCATCTTGGTCTCTTGAACCAATGCCACACAGAGACAAAGATCACCCTCCCCTCTCCCCATGTAGCCTTTGAACAGACTTGTTGGGGCAAGCGCTGTGAGCGAACACCACTGTGAGTATGGCAAGGCCCACCGGTGGGCGATATGGGGACCACCATGCCCGGCAATCTTTTGCCTTTCCGCAGCGCTGATGATTTCACATCACACCGGGGTACTCGCTCAAGGCCGAGTCTACTTCGAGGGAGGGGGCTGGGACCTAAGCAACAGTGCGATAACCGCCCTGCCACAGCTCCCAGACGCTTTGCTCGACGGGGAGAGAAACCAAGAACGCCGGACACGCGCGGGCGCCCTGCGTCACGTGCACGAGCACGTGCCCTCTAGTCGGCAAAGTTCCATGGCCACCGTCCTCCTTGGAGTTCGTCCGTTGCAGCACCCTGCGACCGTGTCAATCGATTGCCGCTTTCTTCTTTTTTTCCGTTCCGTCTTTGCCTCGCTCGCTCCGTTTTTTTTCCACCCGTCCCCGACGGCGGCCGTGGCCGTTTGTCGAGTGTGCAGGCGGTGCAACTCCGCTAGGGCCCCCATTGGGGGGCCCGGCCGGAGGGCGGTGGCGTGGCCGGAGGGCGATGGCGTGGATGTTGGGTTACAAAACAAAGGAGGGGGGGGGAGGGAATTCCCCGCTCCTCTCTCAGCTCCCCGTGTCCCCTCTCCGATCGGTCGAGCGGAGACGTCCTCTCTCAACCACCCACCCCTGATGCCACCCTAAAGATCTCCCGCGCTCGGGGATTACGTTCAGTCGGCACACCGAGTCCACTATACCTCCTACCGCGATGGCAACGATCAGTCTCGTGCAGCCTACTTCAATTTACCGGCGATCCGGCACACCTCTTGCTATGGCTATGTCTACGACTAGTCACTGGCCGCTTCAATAGACCAGGACCGGGAATATATTCGGTGAGGAATTAAACCCTGCCCAAGCCGTTGAGGGCGAGAGAAGCTTTAGGCCTGCCCGCTAGGGTTGCCACCCGTCCTGGTTTTCCCAGGATCACCTTTTTTTTCTTTTGAGACAAGCTGCCCGGGGTAATCTGTCGGTCTTTCCAGAACAAAAAACTAACACTAAAAAGTCCTGGCTTTTGTCAGCTGTCTGACAACGGTACACCCCGAGACAATGCGTTTACCTTCTCCCACCCCCCCCTCTCCGGCATTGTCGCACGTACTCCTTCCTATATAAGTCCCGTTTCTTTTTTATCCGACATTTAGAGAGCGCAGGCAACTCTACCGCCTGCAAAGCCGCCCCCCGCTCGCCCGCCCGCGGGGGCTTAGGCCAGCTTGTGGTGGCGCGTTCCCGCGTCGAGCAGGTGGCGCAGCGTGTACGGCAGCAGCGCCAGCGCGCTGAGCGGCACCAGCAGGCTCTTGCAGAACGTAAGCACGTAGAACGCCAGCTCGTCATCGCTCGGCACCTTCACCCCGTCGTACAGCCGCAGCGTCACCACGGCGGCGACGGCGCAGGCTGCGCGGAACGCCGGCGCTTCGCCGCGGGCCCCTGCCAGCGCGTCGCGGTGCAGCCCCGAGTTGAGCGCCAGCCCCGTGCCCGCCAGCACGCCGAGGTTGCGCACGAGGCCGGCGAAGGGCGTGCTGTCCAGGTGCACCCACTCGGGGTGCAGGCACCACTTCTTGGCGAAGGCGACGGTCCACAGCAGGTCGACGCCGACGGCGAGCAGCGCCAGGTAGAAGCCCAGCGCCAGCGCGAAGAGCGCCGCGCTGGTGCCCACGTAGCGTGAGAGCGGCGCGTTGTGGATGCAGGACACGGAGCCGAAGAGGTCGGCCACCACCATGCCTGTGCGAGTGTGTTGTCGGGGAGGACAACGTGAGCTCGCTACGACAGCGCTTGCCCCCAACAGTCTGTTAAGGCTACACGGGGGATCTTTGGTGATGCGGCGGTTGGCGCGCCGCGCTACGGACCCGGCGAGCCGAGTTCGATTCCCGCTACCAACACCGGTGACGATTGTCTGAACTGGTCCTTGGCCTCCCGTAGGTCGTCTGGGCCTAAAATAAGTACCTGGCGCGATGTGTAAACGTCACCGCTAGGGAAATAAATGCGGCCAGGCGTGGTGCTGGCCACCCACTCGTGTGCTGTGCCACTTGCCCCCACAAACTGTTAAGCATATATGGGAAGCTGTGTGTGCGAGAGCACGTTTGGCACTAGCGAATCGGAGGAAAACCTTAGAGGTGCTCTCTGGATTCATGTTACAGAAAAATAGGTTGCGTCAAAATTTGTCTCAAATTCTATTGCGCATAATAGCATAAGCTTACAAAATAAGTAGTCCCTCATTTTAATCTCATATCTCTCCCGTCATCTCACTACATCTATCTCTTGTCTACAGTTCTTCACATTTCACTGCATCGCTTACGTGGCCTGCATCTCTCTACTCTGCACTCACGACATCTCAAGTTTTTTTGGAGGGCGAGAAGGATGAGAAAGATGGGGATGACGAAGGAGGAACAGGCATAGGTGGAGGAAGAGAAGAAAGGAGGACGATTGGGTGGAGGATGAGGAGGTAGCGGGGAAAGGAGGCGATGAGTCGAATGAAGAGAGAAGGATGAAGACGAGGATGATGATGTGGAGGATGAAGATGAGTCGGATGAAGACGAGAATGACGATGTGGAGCATAAAGATGAGTCGGATGAAGCGATAAGGGTGCAGACGCGGTGGAGGACGAAGCGGAGGAGGGTTTCGATGAGGGCGATGATGAAGAGGACGATTCCCCGCACGTACCGGCGAGCGCTCCCAGCAGTACTTGGTGTGGGAAGTGCGCGGCGACGAAGAGCCGGGAGATGCCGACCCCGAGCTGGACGACGGCGAAGGCGCTCCAGAGCGCCGCGCCGAGCCAGCGGCGGGTCATGGGCCCGCGGGCCGCCACGGCGCGCGAGTCCAGGAGGGCCCTCACCATCACGTACCACACGCACGCCGAGCCCATCGCGTGGCCCGACGGGCTGCCTGCCTCGCGCGGGGCGGGTGGGGTGGGGGGGGACACGCGTGCGCACGTGAGATACTGAATCTGAAAAATGTTGACTGGAGGAATCCGATGAGCTCTGAAGATCTTTTCCACATGTCCAATGTGGGCGGGTCAGCGAGTTGCAACGTCAAACAATGCAAAGAGGCTCCCGAGAGACAAAGATCCCCTGTATAGCCTTGGCAGGCTGTTGGGGCAAGTGTTGTACTCTTAGGTTTTTTCGGTAAAGTCACGTAGGGAAAAGAAAAAGAATAGAAATAAAATAATAGTGATTTGTTATTCTTTTATTTCTAGAATTTTTTTCTATGATAAATCGACATTATTTATTTATTTCCCCCTACGTGACTTTACCGAAAAAACCTAAGAGTATTAATTCTTGCAGTCACGAAAGCTTCAAATCTGGGGCAAGTGCTGTTAGCGCCTATGAAAGCCGGCACGGCGCACGAGGGGCTGGTGTCTCCGGCACCATGCCCGGCCACCTTGGTCTTCACGGTGCCGCTGTTTGCACACCGCAGGAGGTACTTATTTAATGCTGATTCGACATACGGGGTGCCCGTGACCACCAATAGATATTCAACTGATGATGGCCGTCAGCGGGAATCGGAATATGTATTTATAATGGAGGAATCCGTTAAGCTATGAATTTTGGCAACTGGGTTCGTAGCGTAACGCGCTGACCGCTGCACCACCGCTCCCCCACGCGGCGTGTTGGTGAAGGGGGTGTGTGGGGGGAGGGTGGAGGCTTGCTCACCTGGGCCTGTCTCGCAGGTGATGGGGAACTGCTGCAGGTAGGGCACGGTGCTGTTCACGTAGAAGGTCGTCTCGTGAACCCACCAGTAGGGCCGATGTCCGAACAGGATCCTTCACAAGGGACATGGTGACACGCGGCATGAAGGCAACATGACACGGGAGATACGCTTCTGTGTGTGTTTGATCCCGATTGAATCATTTGTTGGTACATTTTTAGCATTGGGATGTTATGGCCAATACCAGTTGGTACGTTGTTTAGCCATGGGAGGAAATCGCAGAGCCCAAAGGAAACCCATCGGGAACAGGGCGAGAATGCACAAACTCCAGGAATCGAACCCAGGTACTTGTTGCTGTGAGGCAGGATTGTTCCCGCTGCACTGCCTGACTGCCGACCCTAAAAACTAAACTACGAACTATATTCTTTGGGTCTTTCAGTAAAGTCACGTAGATAGGCTAAAATTAATAAAAATAAAATTAACAAAAAACTACGACGTTTCGATCGCAACACAAGCGGTCGTCAGGATGACGACGGTCGCTTGTAGTTTTTTGTTTATTTTCATTGATTTGAATCTACGTGACTTCACCGAAATACCCAAAGAATATGAATTCCTGCCGTCACGAAAGCTTTAATTCAAGATTTAAACTATAAACAGTTTTTTTTATTGTTACCAGGTAAGGCCCACTGAGCTATTTAGCTCTTTTTCAGAAGCGACCTGGCCACAAACAATAGCCCAAATTAAGCGGCTTCTACTCGCGTGGAAAACGTCCAGCATCCAAGCACTCTCAACGCGCGACGTTCATTCTAAACGTGGCGAGTCGCGAGCGTTGCCAGCCACCGCTCGCCACCCGCAGGATCTCACCACTTGGACATGAGGTTGACCCAGTCTCCCAGCACGGCCGCCCACACCATCCTGATGCCCACGTCACGGCGCAGGTAGAAGCAGATGGGCAAGTAGACAAGGAAGGCCGTGCGGATGTCTCCCACGTTGGACATGAAGTCGAGGGTGTGCTGCTGCCCGCTGAAGACGCTCTGCACGTGCTGGATCACGGACACCTCTCCGCCGTGGAGGCGTTCCATGGCGAACCGGCGGCCTGGGGAAGGATGTGGGGAGCTGAGCTAGAGAGCCTGGGCTGACGTTGAGATCGAGCTGCGGATTGAGTGAGGATTGCACTCGGCTGCTTGGTTAGGCTAGACCGCTAGAGGCTTAGAATAGGACTGGTCTGGGTTGGAGATGAGTTCAGACTGGACTTTGCTGAGATCGGATTGGGTCTGTTCTGCGGTGCTTTGGGATAGGCTGTGCTGTGCTGCCAACAACAGCGACACCACACGTGGCCACTGATGAGTTGTGAGACCTGACACGGGACAAAGACCTGGACAGTCACACAGGGGCGGGGGTGAGGGGGGAAGGCAAGAAGGAAAATTAGTACGCACGTTGCGTGTATGCGACGTTGCTGAATTGTGGGCTTGATCTACTCTATAGCGCACTGCACTATGGACGCGGCGTGTAACGTCAGCGGCGAGCGATGATGATGATGATGTCTGAACCGATTCTTGGGCGCACCCCTTCGCCAGTCCACACTGATCACCGTGGTGAAGTATGGTCAAACACACGTCACGACCGACATGGCGTTAGGTGGCCTTCATCTACGCAGTGGATTGGCAAAGGGCTGAATATCTATACTGATAGATATGTATATATATAACACGTAGGCTTTCGCGACCAATATCCATAAGAGGGTTTGTTGAATAATCCAACCGGTAATGGATACCCATTGTAATGTATGTGCACTCATTAACCCCCCCCCCCTGGCCTTCTCACCTGAAGGGCTCAGGTGACGACATCACATTTATCTGCTAAGAACGAAACAGGAGGAGGATGTCGCCTGATGATGCCGGTTGTGATTACTGGCGAAACGTCGTACTCGGATTGTGAATGTTGTGGATTTACTCTCCAACACACAACCGGTGGTGCTGTACTCGTAACGAATTGGCCACGTTCTGCTTACGTGACACTAAACATTACTAGTTGGCTGTGTCGAGTGGTGGCGGGTTTAACGGCACATTTATATATATACGCGATCTCACCCCAAACAAAACCTATTATAGATGTTTGTATTTCTACAATAGCCTACGTGGCATATACCGTATTCTCCGGATTACGAATGAATAACGAAATCATCAATAGCACTGCGTGTGGCCTAAAAATTAGTGAATATATAATTGGCAACGGTTCGGGCAACGACCCTTCATTGTAATTAGGTCAGAGAGGGAGTGGGTGACACGAGTTGGAGACTGCACTTGTTTTACACCATGGAGCCAAATAACAAAAAAAACATTAAATGTCTAATGACCAGTTTTTACAAACGGCATGTGACTAGTAACGCCATTGGTAACATAAGAGGCAAACCATTCAACACCGTCATTTACACAGTACGACAAAATAAACTTTTTTTTATATTCAAAGTAAAATCAAACGTTCTCAAACAAAGGGTTTTGGTATAAGACGCTCCGAGAAGGAAGACGCACCCCAAATATTGTGCCCGGTGGGTGTCAGATATCGCACACCGGATTATAAGAAGAATACAGCACGTACATAGGGGGTCCATCCTAAACCTTAGAAGAGTTTTAAATACCCGAGCTCAACCCCCGCCTGCTCTGATGAGTCCTGTGTGCCTGATACCGTCGATGCAGACTGGTAATACCGTCCAGAATGTCAGCGACGTGAGAATGTGGATTAAGAAAATAAATGTTTTGTAACAAAACAATATACGGTGGGGGGGGGGGGGGAGTGCGTCTTATCATGGGCAGAAGTCGGAAATAATTCCCCTTCGTTATCGTGCTGCGCTTGTCAAGTTATCCATGATGACACTCGGACACATTCGGCGATGAGAAACAACACCGTGGCGCGGTGTTCAAAAAAGGTTAAAAAAAATAGGCGACGTTTCGAACAATGGCCCTTCTTCAGAGCGAGCACATGCGTTGTTTAAATCGCGCTTGCGCGCCACTGCCGACGCAGCAGAATGACTACATAATTTATGTTAATTATCTCCCCAGCGGTTGGAGAATTGGTGCAACAGCAGTCAAGAGGATCGGCATGTCTCTTTTGTTAGGGTAAAGTTGTGGGCACGAATCCAAATTAACTGCAGAGGGTCCCTATAGGAGGGACCCTTCCGACAGCAGTGGCGTGAGTAATCAGTTGCAGGACTGCGCCTCTACACACAACACTGCACGTGTTGCGCACAATGCCCATCTTAATAGGCGCTCGCAAACAGCGCTCTCGATCGACATCGATTCTGTGCGGCTGCCGATACAAATCCAATGGACCATATAACGTGGCAACTGTCCCAACCGTGCATTTGGAGGCGCGTGGGTGAGCGAGATGGGTGTGATGGATGGATGGATCTGCAATTCACCAACTCTCAGACGAAGCAAGTGAATGGCGAAATCGCTCAGAACTGAATCTCTCAGAGGAAGTCATAAACGGGCACACGAAATCACGATCACCACCACCACCATCATCAATAGCCCCATGACGTGTGTGCAAGCGAACACAACTCACCTTTCGCGGCACCAGATGTGATATTGATGTTGTTGACGCTGCCTCCGCTAAGTATTGCTCTACTCAATACACCAATTACAATAATGACACAAAAAACAAAAATAACCCGACGTTTCCGACGAGGCGCCTAATTCAGGAACCACTGCAGAAGGCCCTCGCTACGCGCAGTGATGGAACTCTGAAGCACTAAGACTTTGACGGCCGTCGACTCGTTCTGTGGGTTGATTGCAGCTGTGGCTCTCTGCACGCAGACCTCTGCTCGACTGGGAGCACAGAGCCCTTTATATAGGAGCCGTGTTGACGACGACGAGAGGGCGAAAGGGGAGAGGGAGGGGAGCGCTAAGTGGTAGTGGTGGTGGGGAGATGGGGGGGGCTGTGGGGTGAGCGGAGGGGGGTGGTGGTGGGGAGGGAGGGAGGATGAGGGGATGAGGTGAGTGCGGGGAGGGGCAGGTCGCTGGCATGGGGAGACAAATCGAAGTGCGGTCGAGACGGGGAGACGGGCAGAGTAAATGGGGAGTGAATCTTAATTTTGGAGCTTTCGTGACTGCAGGAATTATTCTTTGGTTCTTTCGGTTAAGTCACGTCTAAAGATAAAATAATATTATTTAATTTATTATTTTATCTTTAGACGTGACTTAACTGAAAGAACCAAAGAATAATGGGGAGTGAAGGCAGCAAGAGGGAGTTCACGGGGAGATACTGACGGAGGGAGAGGTGGTGAAGGGATAGAGAGAGAGAGCATGACCACGCTTTCCCACCTGATGACGGACGCTTGTGTTGCGCCCGAAACGTCGTGATTTATTTTCTTTTCCACCCACGTGACTTCACCGAAAGAACCAACGAGTATGGATTGCTGCGGTCACGAAAGCTTCAAATCAAGATTGGATAGAGAGAGGTCAAACGGGGAGGCATGAGCGGAGGGAATGAAGTGAGACACAGGGAGTGGGGAGATGGATGCTGGGGAGAGGATGGAGTGGCATGAGACGTGGGGACAGGGGGAAGAGAGACAGGTGAGGGTGGGTGGGGGGTGAATGGAGATTTGATTAAATGGAGGTGGAGAGGGGAGGGAGCGATGGGGGCATAGGAGGGAGAATCTGCGTTTAGTTAGACACGGGGAGAGGCGAGAGCAGAGGGATGAAATGGTGAGACAAAGACGGCAGGGATGTAAAGGCGGGGGCGGGGGGGGTCAATGGAGAGTCACGGGGGAGGGAGTGAAGGGGGGGAGTCAACGGGGAGCCACAAGAAGGGAGTGAATGGGAAAAAAATAAAGTAAAAAACAGAGAGATAGGGAGAGAAGAGAGATACAGAGGAGGGGGGGGAGTGAAGATAATCAATGGAGAGTCACAGGGGAGGGATTGAAGGGGGGGGAGTCAACGGGGAGCCACAAGGAGGGAGTGAATGGAACAAAAAATATTTTTAAAAGTTAAAAAATAGATAAAGGGAGAGAAGAGAGATACAGAGGAGGAGGAGGGGGGTGAGTGAGTGAAGATCATCAATGGAGAGACACAGGGGAGGGAGTGAAGGGGGGGAGTCAACGGGGAGCCACAAGGAGGGAGTGAATGGAACAAAAAATATTTAAAAAAATAGATAAAGGGAGAGAAGAGAGATACAGAGGAGGAGGGGGGAGTGAGTGAAGATCATCAATGGAGAGACACGGGGGGAGAGGAGGCGGCGGCGGGAGTGGAATAATTCGCCCTCCCTCCCCACCCACCCGGGACCGCCGTGCTGATGTTTGTGAAAGTTAACGCCGACCCGCGGATGAGCGCCTAAGAACGCGGCGGCGTGTCCGAGTTAATGATGAACTGATGTCCCCGAGAGCGAAAGAGAGAGAGAGAGGGAGGGAGGGAGAGGGGAGAGGGGGGAGAGACGCAGCACGCAGGGCGACAACAATGCGGCCAAAAACAACACGGCGACACAAACAACTCAGAACCTCACGGGAACACGGACAAATAACCCCCCCCCCCACCATCGTGCCGGCCTTCACAGACTGTTGGGGCGCCAATGAAGGCCGGCACGGCACACGAAGGGGGGTGGGTGGGACAGCAACCACGCTCGGCAGCCTTTGTCTCCCCACAGGGCGGTGTTTACACGAACCGCATCAGGTGCTCGTTTTGTGGCTGAGTCGACCTAGGGGATGCCCGGGACCGGTTTTACGATGTTGGTGACCGTGGGCGGGAATCGAACTCGGGTCGTGGGGTTCGTAGCGCAGCGTAGCGCTAACCGCTGCGCCACCGCTCCTTCCCGGGTTAAAAACAAAACAATGCAATTCTAGATTTGAAGCTTTCGTGACTGCAAAGATTCATATTCTTAGGTTTTTTCGGTAAAGTCACGTAGGTAAAAATTTTAAATTAATAATAGTAAAATAAAATAAAAATCACGACGTTTCGGAGGCAACACCAAGCTTTTTTTTTATTTAACTTTTATTAATTATTATTTTTTACCTACGTGACTTTACCGAAAAAACCTAAGAATATGAAAACAATGCAATGCCAAACAAACACGGAGGACGCAAACAACGAGCTAAATGGGGGGCTCGTAGAACACACGGAATTATAGCGAGAACACGGGGGGACAATAATCCCCGCCAAATATCACGGCACCGACACCGCGCGAAACGAAGATTTAAAATATACGGGACACACGGACAACACAAATGAACCAATCCCTCGTAAATACAAGGCACACAGCACACAACGTATTACCCAACCCTCAGGAATGCAAGGGACGTAAAGGTAATGAGATATATTACCTCACAAAACTTGAAAAAATCCCGTCAAAAACAAGACACGACCAATGTAATTTGAATAGCAAAGAGACAATTCCTCACAAACAACACGAACAATACCCGCCAAAACGAAGAGACAAACAACACCATTTGAATAACGAAGACTTAATAATAGCTCACAAACAACACCATTTGAATAACGAAGACTTAATAATTCCTCACAAACAACACAAACAATCCCGACAAAACCAAGAGACACAAACAACACAATTTGAATAACGAAGACTTAATAATCCCTCACAACCAACACAAGCAACACAAACACCACAAACACAAACAACACAAACACAAATAACACAAAAACACAAACAACACAAACCACACACACAAACGACACAAACACAAAGAACACAACCACCACAAACACAAACAACACAAATACCACAAACACAAACAACACAAATACAACCAACAAACAACACAAACACAAACGACACAAACATAAACGACACAAACACCACAAACACAAACAACACAAACACCACAAACACAAACAACACAAACGACACAAACAACACAAACGACACAAACACAACAAACAACACAAACACAAACGACACAAACATAAACACCACAAACACAAACGACACAAACACCACAAACACAAACAACACAAACACCACAAACACAAACAACACAAACGACACAAACAACACGAACACAAACGACACAAACACAACAAACAACACAAACAATGCCGCCGTGATGTCCGCGTGTTCTCGGTGGCCACAACACAAGCGCCTTCACTCGGGGAAGCGTGGACGTTGTTGTTGTGGAACTAAGACTCTGAAGGGGTTTTTGCTACCCAAGGTATCTTATCTCGCCGAGATAACGGCGTTTACCAGCGTCACCTCCATCGGGAGGGTTTAAACACGAATTGGCACGTACACAGGCTACCACGTTCAGTGTCCTTCATTGAACCAGCAGCAGCAGCAGCAGCGGCATCAGCATGGAAATAAATCATTCTTGATTTGGGGCTTTCGTGACTGCAGGAATCAATACTCTTTGGTTCTTTCGGTAAAGTCACGTGGGTAGAAAAATCAAATAAATCACGACGTTTCGGGCGCAACACAAGCGTCCGTCATCAGGTGAAAACTCAATTCTCTCCAACTGCTTTTTGTTTTATATTTTTATTATTTTATTGTTTCCCTTCTACGTGACTTTACCGAAAGAACCAAGAATATGAATCCCTGCAGTCACGAAAGATTTAAATCAAAATTAGCTTTTTGCGTGTTTAGTCTGTTGTCCTTCCCCCGCACCTTACGATTTGCACGGTTGGCTACGTGCGGTGCGAAAGAAGTTCAACATGCCCATAGACTCACACAGAGACACATAGACTCACACAGAGACACATAGAC
>JAAXLI020001281.1:0-19307 GCA_014621495.2 Entosphenus tridentatus | reverse complement strand
GAACCAGTGGTTTTACGATGTGTTGGGGACGATGTTAAACCAGTGGTCCCGCTGTGTTGGGGACGTTGAGGGGGCGATGTTAAGCCAGTAGTGCGGGGGGGGGGTGTTGGGAATGACAGTGACGCGTATCGATTCTCAGGTTTGGGAAGCAATGGTCGCGATTGAACCTGTAGGGTCGTTTGCGAGGGGCCTGAGTTTTTAACGGTTTGGGTGAACGCCGTGGGAATTTTTCACCGAAATGAGACGGAGATACGAGCGACGTGAATTCGGACTAAACTTTAAACTAAAACCAAACAATTTCTTGTTATATTTCTTGTTATGTTTTTACCAGTTAAGGTGGCCCACTGAGCGATGTCGCTCTTCCTCAGAAGCGACCTGGCCATCACAAATGACGGCACCACGAATTGGCTCATCGTCAGCGCGTGGAAATTGACAGCAGCCAACAACTCTAAACGCATCATGTCGATTCTAAATGTGGAGGGGGGGAAAAACCGGAGGACCCGGAAAAAAAATCTACACTACCACAGGCGTGGGGGGGGGGGGAGAGACACACGCAAATTACAAATACACAGTAGCAGGCGTCGGGGTCGGGGTCGGGGTCGACACTACGACCTCCTGTACAACAGGCGAGGGTGTTCACATCTCCTCGCCACCGAGACGGTACAAAGTGGACAACCCAAATACTAACGGCTCGGTGTGACCACGACCGCCGATTCGGTGACGATTCATGGGCTGGCCGGAGATAAGAGAGAGAGAGGGGGGGAGGGTGATGGGGGGGTCAATCGATTGCTGCCTATTACCCGCTGACCGGTCACAACACCAATTCCGTAAGCGATGACAACTTCTCTTCGCGGTGAGAAGCAGAAGCCGGCGGAGGTTGTCGGAGAAACGCACAATGGGGTGGGGTAGGGGGGGGGGGTGATAGCCCACAAAGTTTTCGCTACACAGATGAGTTTACAATCCCGCTTGCTGCACTGCCCTCTCCTGGCCACATCTCGCGGCCTCTCATTGCTTGCGTCTCCGAGGCCCTACGCACGTCGGCCCTGTTGGCTCTGGGGGGGGGGGGGAGGGCTTCAAGTGCGGTTCCTCGCTCGCAACCAGTTTCGCAACCGAGTTGCGCAACCGGTCGCTCCATTGCGGGCCCCGGCTCGAGACGGAGGTAGATCTGGGCATCGCGAGATCGCGGGGAGGCATGGCGACGGCGTTGGTGGAGGCTTTCGTCCAGCAGGGGATCGAGCGTGGCGCGTGATGATGACGATGACGACGACGATGACGGCTGTGCGCCCTGGCGTCTTGTGCGTTGGGAGCGAGGAATTCAACGCGTCGGTCTGCGATTCGCCGTGTTAGGCGTCGCCGTTTTTGTGCATTGCGAACGGGAGTTTCTAAAGACCCACCTCCTGACGGTTTTGCGCAAAAGCCGCGTCTGACCTGATGGCGGTTTTTTCCCCGTGTTGGTTCTAAGCATCGAGCATCTTGCCTCCGTGAGCTTTTTGCTACGCACGCTGCTGCGGGCGTTCGTCAATTTGGTGTGCGCGTTTGTAACCGTGCGCACGCGGGAGCGAGCACGCGTGAGCACGCACAGGCACGCACATGCACGCATGAGCGAGCACAGGCATGCACGGGCACGCACGTGCACGTGCGTGAGCACGCACAGGCACGCACAGGCACGCGTGAGCACGCACAGGCACGCACAGGCACGCATGAGCGAGCACAGGCATGCACGGGCACGCACGTGCACGTGCGTGAGCACGCACAGGCACGCGCAGGCACGCGTGAGCACGCACAGGCACGCGTGTGCACGCGTGAGCACGCACGTGCACGCACGCGCACGCGTGAGCGAGCACGCGCACGGCACTCGGGCCACGCGCTGCTGCGAGCATCTTCCTGAAGTTGAGTCGGGCGAAATTTCCAATCCGCAAGAGCCCCCGGCTCGGCTCGGCTTCTGTGGTGGGGAGAAGGAAGCGGACCGGCCCGGTGCCACCCCTCCCGGCTTTGCAGCGGGGGTGGGGGGAAAGAGGCTCAACGTGATGCGGTGTTCTGGTGTTCTCCGCACACGCTGGAAACTCATCGTCCTGCACGGTGACCGCGCCCTGCAGCCCTGCTGCAACCTCCGGGAGCAGCGCGCTTGTGGCGGGCTGCTGACGACGTCCGACGGGCGAAGTCAAGCGCGGAGTCGAGTTCAGGGATTAGGAAGTTTGTCCAACTATAATAAACTTGTTTTTGACTTGTTTGTTCTATCTTTGTGTGCGTGTCTCTGTGTGTACGGGAGCGGTGGTGCAGCGGTTAGCGCTACGCTGCGCTACGAACCCGGCCGCCGCCCGAGTTCGGTTCCCCGCTCACGGCCAACAGCAGTGACGATCAACTGAACCGGTCCTGGGCCTCCCCTAGGTCGACTCGGCCTCAACCGAGTGCCGAGTGCGGTGCGTAAACATCCTCGACTGGGGTGAAGACGGCACAGCGCGGGCTGGCGCTGCGCGGGTCCAGCGGCTCGCACGGCCGGCACGCTCTGAGGAGGGGACGGCGGTAACAGCGATGGCAGCGGCTGCAGCAAACGGAAGAATAGCACTGGTCGTACACACTTTTTCTGGCATAAGGTGTTCCAACGGTTTTAAGGTAACTTTGGAGTGCTGATTCCAAATCTGGCATCAGTTTTTGTCTATCACGTCAGGTTTTTGAGATATCAAATGTTGCATTTTCAATAAAAACTGCAGAAGAAAAATATTAAATGTGGATATCTACGTAAAATGATATTATAAACACACTATCCTAAAAATACAGCACCGTATTTTAACACTAAAGCAGTCACTGACTCGCAACAACTTGCAATCATAAGTGACAGAGTTAATTTCGGGTAAAATCAATTAAAATAGGATATGCCGATAGCATAAAAATGAGATGTGATAGAGCAAATCTGAGATCAGATTTGGAATCAGCACCCTGAAATTAGTCTAAAACAGCTGCAAAAGTCCAGGTCAGAAAAACATGTTTTTTTTGTTGACCAGTGTTAGCGACGAATTCTGCGGAGTCCATTTGAAAGGCTGCGATTAACACGTGGCAACGCTCGGGCGTTTAAATTCACCAGGTGCAGAGGGATCTATTCCATATCTAGACTAAAGCTTTATTTAGTTTTTTTTTACCAGGTAAGGCCCACTGAGCTATGCGGATCTTTTTATTTCTAGATTTGAAGCTTTCGTGACTGCAAGTATTCATATTCTTAGGTTTTTTCGGTAAAGTCACGTAGGTAAAAAATCTAAATTAATAAAAATAAAAATCACGACGTTTCGGAGGCAACACAAGCCACCTGAAGACGGAAGCTTGTGTTGCCTCCGAAACGTGATTTTATTTTAATTTTACTTTTATTAATTTAGATTTTTTACCTACGTGACTTTACCGAAAAAACCTAAGAATAGGATCTTTTTATTTTTAGAAGCGACCTGACTTTTACAAATGATGGCACAGCGAAGTGGATTATTATCATCACGTGAATGTGTACAGCAAGCTACTCTAAACGCGTGATGTCGATTCTAAATGTGTAGGGGAAAACCGGAGGAGCCGGAGAAAAATCCACGCGACCACGGGGAGATTGACACCGCAAACTCCAAATATACAGCAGCAGGCGTCAGGGTCGGGATTAAGCCCACGACCTCCTGCATACCAGGCGAGGTAGTTAACATATCATAGCCACCGTGGTGATGAGAGAGAGAGCGAGACACGCAAACTTCAAATTTTCAGCAGGCGTCTGGGTCGGGATCGAACCCACGACCTCCTGCATAACAGGCGAGGTAGTTAACATCGCGCCCATAGACTTGCACTCGGACCCAGAGACTCAAAGAGTGAATGGTGATGACACGGGGTGCTCCAGTGGAGCGAGTTCATGTTCTCAGCCTGGTGAACAATTGACTACACACACACACAATAATAGAGTTTTCTCATTTAAATGTGATAGCATTCAGGTCTGAGAATTATAAATATATTGGGTTGACTTCAGAGGTCGCAATCGGGTATCTGATACCCGTACCCAGAACCGGCCCTAGACCTTTGGGGGCCCTAAGCAACATTTGTTTGGAGGCCCCTTTGATGTATGATTTTTTCACCCACTCGCTAGCAGTGACTCTAGGGGGCCCTCTGCTGGCCACGGGGCCCTTTGCAATTGCAAGGGTCGCTTAGTGGCTGGGCCGGCTCTGCCCGTACCCTACCCATACCCGGCTACCCGTACCCGGCCGGGTACGGGTAGCCGTTTGCGACCCTAGTGCGGCCGGGTACGGGTTACGGGTAAGGAATCAAAACCCGTTTGCGACCTCTGGTTGACTTGTAACACAACGGACATTATGAACCATCTCGCATGCAGAGCCTGCGAAAAGGCGAATGTTTTCTCCTACAACATCAGAGTGCAGCGCCATATTAAATACGCACTACAATGACAATAGTTTCAAGCGATTTGAAGCATGTTTTATTTTGGGGGGGGAAAGGGGGGCAAAGCTTTGTGACGTCAACATTTGAGGGGGGGGGGTCTGAATTTTGTGACGCCGTGTGACTCGGGGGGGGGGGGGGGTCAAAAATCGTCCTAAATCGCGTGACGTCATTTATGGACGACCCCCGATAACATCCATCAGCCACCGATTTGCCAGAGACGTCTGTCGATCCAGGGCTGGTGAAGCCACGTGGTGGGGTAATGGAATCCCACAAAGGTGGAAATAGGTGACCCACCCTCCCCCCGATTAATTGGGCCGATGAGCCAATGGCGAGGCAGCTTGGAGGGGGTGTGGAGGGAGGGGGGGAGGGAGGGGGGTGGATGAGCTATATAAAGGGGCTGAGCCAGAGCAGACACATCGTGAGTCACGGAGGTGTTGATGTGCAGAGGAGCGGAACGTGAAACAACAACAACAACAAAACAACAACCAGCAGCCACCAACAAAACAACAACCAGCAGCGCCAGCGACCGCCACCACCGCCAGCAGCAGTATTGGGCGCTCTGGCGAGCACCCCGCGCAAGTCTTCGAGACCGTAAGTGAAACCTCACCCGAGATGGCTGCTGACGAGACGGTTAATTTTGTGGGTGGAGGCAAGGCCGTAATTATAATATTCAAATATGCTCAAAATGTCCCCCCCCAATCTATTGCTATAAAAATAGAATTGCTATGCTATGTAAATAAAAATAACAATTTGCTAAACCTTGGCCACAATATCTGGGCTTGTCTTCATATAAATCAATGCATAGATTTCTGTTTGTATGATTGTGGTAATGGTTGTACTTTATTAATCCCTAATCTCTGCCATTACATACAATGAAACAAGAAATGGTAAAAACAAGAAAAAACGGAGCAATGTAATACAATACACTATTAGACATTATTGTAAAAAATAAATAAAAAATCCATCCCATATGTTAGTGAATTTTTTAAAATATTTTAGGCAGGAAATGAGTTTTCAAATTGAGATTTTTATTTTTCTGGGTTGGGACCCCCAGACATGGGGGGGGGGGGGTAGGGAGCTGAAGGGCGCAGCCCAGGAGCCCCCTGTGCCACCTTTGGGCGCGCCCCCGCTGCCCCCGCTGCCTACACGGGGTGGTGTGGTGCGGGTGGTGTGGTGCAGTGTGGGTGGTGCGGTGTGGTAGTGGGGAGCGGTAGCGCGCTGCGTTACGAACCCGACGAACCGGATTCGATTCCCGCTCAGCGGTGACCCATTATCCGAAACGGGTCCTGGGCCGCCCGGCCGGCCTTCAAACGAGAACCTCGTGCGGTGTGCAGTAAACATCGCCACTGGGGAGACAAAGGCGGCCGGGCGTGGCGCTGGCCACCCACCCCCTCGTGTGCCGTGCCGGCCTTCATAGGTGCTGCTTGCTAGCAGCATTTGTCTCAACAGTCTGTTGAGGCTACACGGGGGATCTTTGTCGGGAGTTAAAAGGGTTGTGGTTCTGTGCCGTGCTGGGGTCGTGATGGATTCCCTTGATTTGCTTTGGCTCTCACCGCGCTATCGAAGCCAGAGGTCGCAACCGGGTACCCGATACCCGGCTACCCGTACCCGGCCGGGTACGGGTAGCCGTTTGCGACCCTGCTGCGGACGGGTACGGGTAGGCCGTGAGTCACTGGTGAGTCACCGTTTGTCACTCATTTCGGGTAGGGTACGGGTAGTGTAGGGGCTCCCATACCCGGCCGGGTACGGGTACCCGTTTGCGACCCTGGTGCGGCCGGGTACGGGTAAGTAATCAAAACCCGTTTGCGACCTCTGATCGAAGCCGAACTGTGCCCCCCCCCCCCCCCCCGAACTTGGCTAAGCGTGGCCCTGGCGTCGTGTCTCCTGACCTGTGGCACTCCACCCTCGGTGCTGGTCTTGAACGTCCCGATTCAATTTGTTTAAATAATCGATTAGACGATACGGCGGGTGAAGGTCTTTTGGAGGGGGGGGGGGTAGTGCCCCCCCCCCTCCAAAATACCTTCACCCGGGTTCTTGTGAGCGAACCGGTCGTAACGATTTGTGGTTAAATTTCAATGTAAAGCTTTCGTGACTGCAGGGATTCACCTTCTTGGTTCTTTCGGTAAAGTCACGTAGAAGGGAAATAATAAAGTAATAAAAATAAAACATAATAAAATACATGTTTTTATTATTTTATTATTTCCCTTATACGTGACTTTACCGAAAGAACCAAGAAGATTTGTGGTTAACTCCCCCTCCCCTCTCACCGCACGTTAGCCATCAACCGTGTTCTAAGTCGGAGGTGCGATGTTACATGCGTTATGTCAAGCGATTCTTTATTTTTTTGTTTGTTTTGAAGAAACCCACCAGCCCCAAACCAAGGTGGGCTCGCGTTTTGAAATCTAAAATCGTTGCCAGGGTCCAAAGAAAAAGAAAGTCACCCACGAGCTTCTCGAACCAGATTTTGTACTGCGGCTGAGATGTTAGCAGTTGACGGGCGGAATGTCGTTCGTGGTGCTGCTGTATACACAGGGTGGTTCCAGATGTCTTGTGACCCCCCCCCCTAATTTATTATAAACTTTAATGTTTTAAAGTAAGGTTTATTTAAAGCAAAGTATGGAAAGGGAACGTTTTATTGGTCAATTATTTGGTGGGGGGGGGGGGGGGTCATAAGACACCCGGACCACCCCTGGTTGATCTCGTGTGGTTACGGGCCACGTGGCATTTAAAGTTGTTGGTGGCCAAAGAGAATGTAAGGGGTGGGGCGTAGATTGCACCCGCCTCCACCAATCCCAACACCGGATTTAAACCCACATTATGACGTCGTCACCCGTCATTGTCGTCACAGGCCAACCACAAACGTCGCCTCGCACATTCACCGCTGTCATTCGATGTTTCTTTGAAGTACCGAGCACCAGACATTTCGGGTTTTATTTGCAACATTGTAACAGGTAATGATGTTAAGACAAAACATTTATATTCTATATGTTTATATATATATAGCAGAGGGCTAGGTTGTTGGCAAAGTGCAGTGCAGAGGAAAAAAACGATTGTACTGCACTATGGTCCCGTGTCTATGCCCTCCCTGACCGCACTTGAAAGGTGAGTGCCGTGTTTGAAGCCTGGTCAAACGTGACCCCCCCCCCCCTCTCACTTCCAGCCATTATAAACCGTTACATTCACCGCAAAATGTTTATAAACGAACATAAAACGGAGCAATTTCGGCGCAAATAAAGCGAAGGCGGTGGTGGTGGTTTACCTCCCACTAACGGATGTCTTGGTAGAGGTGACGTGAAGGCAATAAGCAAACTTAGCAAAGGCTCGGGGAGGCTTAAAGAGCCCCCCCCCCCCCCACAGTTTCATGATGTGGGTGCGTCGAATCTCGGCGCAACTTAATCCTAAATACATTGAAAATCTGTAAAAGGTGCCAGGTTGATGCCAAACGGTAAATGTCGTCTCATCTAGATCTTGCCTCCTTCTCTTCTAACCACATCTCATTGTCCAAGTCCCACGGACAGTGCCGGATTATCCTAGTAGCAAAAGTAGATACATATGTAGCTACGGGCCCAGCGCTAAATGCTTTCAAGCTATCAATTCCGGTTCAGTGATTCTGCACTTGCTCTATTACTAGAGTACTATACCACCTTCGACTTTAATGAACGACTGCGTGTTTAAGGTTAGCGATTTTTGTCGTATTATCCGGCTGTATAGCAATTGCAAAAATACAATTACTTTACTATGCAAGTTACAAATTTGTGTATTAATGTTTTTTTTACTTAGGGCCCCTTTATAACATATGCTACAGCCCCCCCGCCCCCACTAGCTTAATCCGGCACTGCCCACCGTGTCTTCTCTCGTCGCACTATCTTGTCTTGCGTTTACATTCCTCTTACCGCACCACCAATCTCCGTACCTACATCGCTTTTCGTCGCCGCAGCTCTGAATCTCCGATTTTTTGTTCGCCGCCGTTTTCAAAATGCTTTGGGTAGTCTTGCAATATTTCCTCGAGGACAATGCTGGTCATCGTTCTCTGCAATGTCGTCTTGCTCTATTTAAGATCGGAAGCAGGTGGATTGCTTCACTCTTCTGGCAAAATCGCCTGATGATGCTGGTCAATGTCGTCACCAGCGAAACGTCACGGCACTCGTTGTAAATGTAGTGGATTTACTCTCCAACACACACCGATGGGCTGAGGTCGTAACTAATTGACGCGTTTGTTTACCGGACAAACCTTACTGGTTATGTCGGGTGGTGGAGGGTTACGACACATTTATACTTGCGCAATTTAACAAAAACCTATAGTAGTAGGTTTTTACCCTTTCAACTGGTACAACCACTGACACCTTTATATATGGCTTCATGTTTGCAATAACCACAACACAAGCAGTCAAAATGCAGACAAAAAGAAACAACTCTGATGATGATAATGATATGCACTGTCCTTGAAGTTGATTGGTCCACACCCGAGAGCTTTTCTTAGAGCCTAGTCTCCATTGGTGTTGGACCAGATGACGCCAAAAGGCGTACAACTCAAAGACAATGCATTATTTTATGAATGTTGACGTTAGTCGTCTTTTAGTCACTGCCGAGCTCACGACAACCACGAGTCTCCCGTGTAAAATAGCCGGGCCATGGGCTAAACGGTATCGTCATCTCGTGTAACAAATCCCACACGATCACCATCTCATTTTGTATCTCTCGCCTACGCCACGCCTCTTATGCCATTTCATTTGGGAGTTTATCAATTAAAAAAATGAGCCGGCACCACCACACCTTTTGATACTCTTCAAATGAGCTTGGGGGGGGGGGGGGTCAAGGACCTGCAGCTTCTGTTCGGAGCACTTTGTGTTGCGAAAACAAAACTAACACTTTGAGGATATCTTGATTTTAATACATTAATTTGCATTAACCATCACTTTTATTTTACCAGGTAAGGTCCACCGAGCGATCTCGCTCTTCCAGAAGCGACCTGGCTCTCGCAAATGTTAACCCAGCAAAAGTGGCTTATCACGTGGCCGTTTAAGGCATCCTAATAATCTAGACGCATGTTGATTTTTTTAATGTTGAGGGGGGGGGGGGCGGGGGGTAAACTGGAGGGACCTTCAGAAAAGCCACACGTCCACAGGGAGACCCGTGCAAATTCCAAATATAGAGGCTTTGGGGGTTTGGGTTCTAACCCACGACCTCCTGCACACCAGGTGAGGTAGTTGACGTCTAGACACCGCCGTGCACTACGGCAGTGTCCTACAGCAAAAACGTAACCCGAGTCTCTGCCATGGCAAGGTGACATGGCCGTTTGCGCCATTTCCGATGTAACGCCGCGCTGTGTTGCGCTGCATGGTCCCACCACCCACGACGTTGGATAAACGGCTGCAGGGTATTTTTTCGCATCTGCGTTTCTCCTCGCCTCTATCCTCGCCCCCCCAAGAAAGGGGTTGAATGTTTTTAGCTTCATGTACACGGCGTCATCCCGCGTGCAAATTGCATCTCCCAGTCGCCATGGAGCAACCACAGATGCGTGGGAAGGCAACATCAGCCAGGCGCGGTACTTATACAGTGGTACCAACGCGTGCCTAAGCTCTGCAGTCCTCTATATATATATTAAATATTTTGTTTACGAGCATTTTGGGGAGGAAATCTGTCAGGAGCACCCCGTGAAAACCCACACGTTTTTTTACGGGGTGGGTGGGGGGGGTGGCAACGCTGTCCCATACCCGGCCGCACCAGGGTCGCAAATGGGTACCCGTACCCGGGCCGGGTATGGGTAGCAATTCCCTACCTGTACCCTACCCGAAATGAGTGACAAACGGTGACTCACCAGTGACTCAAGATTTGACCACGTTTGTCACTCATTTCGGGTAGGGTACAGGTAGGGAATTGCTACCCATACCCGGCCCGGGTACGGGTACCCATTTGCGACCCTGGTGCGGCCGGGTATGGGTACGGGTAAGGCTTGGGCACTAGCTGGGCCTGTGGCCGCATCCGTGGCACTTAAAGACATTTGCTGCTGCACGTTGTCGGATTCGATGCTTTTTCGACGGTTTTACTTAACTTGATTCTTCTGTTTGTCGTGGTCAAATCTTGTAATCAAAATTTCCCGTTGTCCAATCAATTCCACATTTTGCACACGTACTCCGATCCGGTGACCATGCATGCCTGTATCAAAATCGGCATCGATTAAATCGCTACTTTAAAGCAATTAACATTTTGTATGGACGCCTTATTATTTCTATATATTTGTATAGGTAAAATGCCGCGGTCCCTAAACTATGGAATCGGCTCGCACAAGACGCAGGCGCCGCGTGTCTCAGGCGCCATTTGACGTACTTCTCGACCGCGAGTTAAACGAAGTTGTTAATAAAACCGTTGTTTAAAAAATATATATATATATTATTCCCTTAAAATCGACCCAGAGGAGTTAAACCTCCATAGGCCTTGCCCTTGACTCTTTAGGCCCTCACCTCCTGCCTCTGTATACCCCCCACCCCTAGATTTGGCCCTGTTGTTCCTTCCCTATTTTTTCTCTGTGCCTTTCCTTTTTAGGCCCCGCACCTTTCTGTTTAGGCCCCAATCCTGTGGCCAAGGGGATTGTTGGGCTGGTTTGGGTTGTGGTAGGGGTTGTGCAATTGAGCGGCGGTGGGGGGGGGAAGTGTGCGTGTGCAGCAAGCTCAATGGCTAATCTCTTTAAGAGCAGCAATATGCTTGTAGACTGCATGTGCCAGCAGAGCTATCTGTGTCGACCAGGTGGGGGGGTGGGGGGGGTAACCCAAGGGGAACTGTTTCCCAGTGGCATGCCCGCCCGCCCGCCTGCCCGCTCCCCCAACTTGCAAAAATCCCAGAGCAGCAGCTACCACCGCCTCCAAAAAGAGGATGAACCTGGGGAAACTCCCCCAGTTCAGGTGGTGTTAAGGTTATTTACAGCCCGAAGTGTGTGTGTGTAAAGCGTGTTGTGCATATATACAGGTTCATATAAGTGTGTGCATAATATACATGTCCATGTGCGTACAAGCCTTTACTAGGCCCAAACGGGCCTGGCCTAGTGCAGGCTGTTTTGCGTGCCTCCGTCAGGGATGGGGTGTAAATCACTTTTTTAAAAGGTTTAATGCAACCTTATCCTACTTCTCAAAGTAATTCCATTAATAATCCCAAGACAGCCTCGCTGAGTCAAGACTCTTTTTCATGAGGGTCCTGCATTTGGATGTCTGGCCAGTCCCATATTTGTTTTAGCAAGAGTTTGGCATTAATTGGGATTAAGCTGGACCAAACCCACCATGCATTCAAGGGGACAACCATCAACTCTGCACAGATGTAGTCACGAATCCATTGCTGTACTGCCACTTGCAATGGTCCCCCATCCCCACCTAAAAATAAGCTGACCTCGTTCCCGGTTTTGACCTCGATCCCGGTTTTAACCCACCAATTCTGGAAGAATTAACAGTTGGGCAGGTCAAATTGATGAATACGCCTCCACCGCAGAGGATGGAGTGCTAGTGGTGGTTGACCTGGGCGTTGACGAGAGAATGGTAGGCGCCCTGCCGCGCCAAAAGCTCAGCATGCGTGCCAATCTCGACGACGCGGCCCTGCTGGATGACGGCTATGATGTCGGCGTTCTGGATGGTGGAGAGGCGGTGGGCGATGACGATGCAGGTCCGCCCTTCGCGGGCCCGGTCCAGGGCCTGCTGTACGATCTGTTGGGCAACAACGAGAGAAGCATTAGAGTTAAACATATTTTGCTTTAATGGACTCAACTGAACTCTTTACCAATTTAGGACCACCGAGCTGTACAGCTCTTTTTCCAGAAGCGACGTGGCCACAAATGATAGGTCAACGAAGTGGCTTAGGTGGAACAGCCAAATGCTCTAAAGGCATGCTTCTAAACTGTGGAGGAGGGGAAAAAACCAGAGGAACTGAATAAAAATCCACGCAACCATGGGGAGAACATGCAAACTCCAAACATACAGGCGTCGGGGTCTGGATCAAACCCACCAACTTCCTGTATATCAGGCGAGGTAGTTAACATCTCGCTACCATGGACAGGTGGGTCCGGTGGTAGGGCAAGTTGGTTCGCAAGTGGAAGCGTTGTGAGATCGAGTCCTGGTTTTGGGGTTGACACGACCCATCCTCTCCAGGTCGATTTAAAATTGGTACCACTTTGTGGGGGGACGTCAACTGTGGTTACCCCTTTGCCACCACCATAAGAATGTAAACACTGAGAACAAACAACCTTCGCGCAGAAAAATGCGCCCGAGGGTTGGGAATCGAACCCAGGCACGTCTGGCTGTGGAGCCACGAGCGTTACCATTTGCGCGACTTTTTTTTTTTGTAAACGTGTGTGACGATTTCGGTGGGACCCTCACCTTCTCGCTCTCCGTGTCGAGCGCCGACGTGGCCTCGTCCAGCAGCAGGATCTTGGGGTTGCGCACGAGGGCGCGCGCGATGGCGATGCGCTGCTTCTGTCCGCCTGACAGCTGCGCCCCCTTGTCGCCGACACGCGTGTTGTATTTCTGCAGGTTTAGGCAGAGTTGCAGCGTTAGAACAACTTCCATTTTGGAGGTGTAGTGAGTTCTCAGGGAGACAGACGACGTAGTTGAGGCACACTCTTATATTTAACCAAAGGGCGGTAACAACACTTGAAGGGGTAACGGCCCCTTCACCCGTGCTCAATGGCAAACACCCCTAGCACTATTCCCTGACTGTCCTATTCCCAGTCCTCCGCTATGAGTGCTAGGGGAGGCTATCTGATCGGGCCCTGGTCAAGCACGGATCCCGGCACCCAGCTAACCAGGCCGTGCTCTTACAAGAGCAGCGGTCCTGGAGCTCTTGGGGCCACGCCACTGGCTTGCTCTGCTCGGCCCTGACAAGGACAGCAAGCCAGGGGAGTCCCAGGGCCTATCCTGCCGGTCTTCAGTCTTCACTGGTAAGCTTCTCACACACTGGCCCCGAGCCCTCTGGATCCCCGCCTTTTATAGGAATCCTCTCCAAGGGGTGGGGCTATGGGGGATCACAGCGCCCCCATGGCCCCCCCAGGGTTAACCGATGCGGACGTGGATGTAGACACCCGTGTGTGGGTGCAGACACCCTTGTGTTTCTGTTCGCCTTTCTCCCCGTAACAACCCCCACAGAGGCAAGGCGTTGTAAAATAATAATAACGACATTGAAAGTTTCCGCGGTGGCTCCTGTGGACTTGAAGTGATATTTTTGGGGGGGGCCTTTCTGCGTTGGTTTGGGCCACCCTCGTGATTAGATTCGGTGGCCTTTTGCGGGGAGGTTTTGGCGCTGGGCCCTGCACGCGGCCGTGGCGCCGGAGGCTTACGTCGGGCAGGTCTTCGATGAAGTTGTGGATGTTGGCCGCCTGGGCAGCCGCCAGCATCTCGGCGTGGCTCACGCTGCGCTCGTTGTCCCCGTAGGCGATGTTTTCGCCGATGCTGCAGTCGAAGAGGATGGGCTCCTGCGACACGATACCCATCTGTTGTCGCAGCCAGCTAATCCTCAGAGAGCGCAGCTCCTCGCCGTCCAACAGCTGCACGAAGGGGGTCGGGGTCGGGGGGGGGGGATGGTCGGTGTGCAGACAAGGATGTGTGGTAAGGGTTTGGGGGTTCAAAGTCCCTTCCCCCCCCGCCCCCTTTATACAATGCATGGCAATTCTATAAGAGTATTTGGCTGCTATGAGTTTCCACGTGATTTTAAAAGCCACTTCGTTGAGCTATGTGGCCAGGTTGCTTCTGTGTGCCTCTCCCTTTTTGAAACAGGATCCCGTTTACAAGGTTGTGACAATGTCTGTTTTTTTAATGCACGGTTGGCTACGTACAGTGCTAAAGAAGTTCAGCATTCAAAATCAGCAGCAGCATCATAACCATCAGTCTCCCCTCCTCTACCCCCCCCACTTGCACCGCCCGTAACCGTGATCCTTCTAACCACCCTTGCCCTAACACCTCGCCCCTCCTCCATCCCCTCCACCCGTGACTCTTGCTAACCCTTAAACATCCCGCGACGTGTACCAGAGGTCACAACCGGGTACCCGATACCCGTACCCTGCCTGATACCTGGCTACCCGTACCCGGTCGGGTACGGATAGCCGTTTGCGACCCTGGTGCGGCCGGGTACGGGTAGGCCGTGAGTCACTGGTGAGTCACCGTTTGTCACTCATTTCGGGTAGGGTACGGGTACGGGTAGGGAATTGCTACCCATACCTAGCCCGGGTACAGGTCTCCATTTGCGACCCTGGTGCGGCCGGGTATGGGTATGGGTAAGGAATAAAAACCCGTTTGCGACCTCTGCCGTGTACCTCCATAACTTGCACGCCCCTAATCTCCATCTTAACCCTCCTCTCCATCCCCCCCGCCTTCTCCCCCCCCCCCCCACCACTCACCACAACGCCGTCGGCGGGGTCGTAGAAGCGCTCGAGGAGCTGCACCGAGGTGCTCTTGCCGCAGCCGCTGCTGCCGACGAGCGCCAGCGTCTGGCCGGGCTCCACGGCGACGCTGAGGCCCTGCAGGACGGGCACGCCGGGCCGCGTCGGGTAGCGGAAGCGCACGTCGCGGAACTCGACGCGCCCGCGGGCGCCCCCCGGCGGGGCGGCCCCGGCCTCGCTGTAGCTGTCGATGGAGGGCACCTGCGCCAGCAGCGCGAAGACTCGCCGCGCCGACATCTGGGCCTTGGCGAAGTCGGGCGCGAAGGAGCTCGTCTGACCCACCGACATCGCCGAGAAGACGATGGCCGAGAAGACCCTGGGGGGGGGGGCGGGGAAGAAGAAGGTTGTTTGGTGGTTGTGGTGGAGGTTGAAGTGGCGGTCCTAGTAGGAGAAGAGGGAGATGGATGTGTGGTGTGATGGTGGTCGTGGTGGGGGGTGGGAGTTAAGAGGGAGATCAAAGTTATTGATGGTGGAGATGGAGTGAGTGAAAGTCTTGTGTGCGACCTCATGGGGGCGCTTTTAACGAGTAGCGGCAACCTATAATTATGATGAAGCCCGGCAAGACGCACAAGGGGGTGGTGGGTGGCCAACGGCACCATGCCCGACCGCCTTTGTCCCCCGCACCAGGTACTGCCCCGAGTCAACCTAGGGGAGGCCCAGGACCGGTTCAGGTAATCGTCTCCAGCGCTGGTTGGTGGCAGTGCGCAAGCGGCTAAGGCGGGTCCGCCAGTGGAGGCGGGGCGGGGCGGGCGGGGGTTGGACTCGCAGGAACACCACGGGATGAGTGGGAGTTGCACTCACAGGAAGACGTTCTCGAACGTCATGTGCTGGTTGGCGACAAGCCAGGCGCCGAAGCGGAAGGTGACGGCGTAGATGATGTAGAGCATCATCTGGGAGATGCCGTACGTCAGGCCGGAGAGCGGGGCCTGGCGCAGGCTCTTCCTGGGGGGCGGGCGGGAGGGGGGGCAACAGCGGTTAAGACGATATCAGCAGTGGTGGTGGTGACCTGATGCTTAACGGTCATTGCATTGGTGGTGGTCATTGGAGGTGACGGTAGTGATTGTATTGCGAGGACGGGGCTGACAGCGGTGGTTCTGCTCGTGTTCATGGTTGTGACTGTGGGTAGAGGTGGTGGCCGGACATTGGTTTTGTTGTTGTTTTTGTTGTTGTTGTGGTTAATTACTTGTGCACATCCTCCAAGCTGTCCACAAAGCTCTGGAAGAAGGCATCCTCCCGGCACAGGCCCACCACCGTACGGATGTTCTCCACTGCCTCTGTGCTGATCTGGATGACACGCACGCAAAACAAACACAAACATCCCCCGTGTAGCCTTAGCACACTTTTTTGGGCTAAATGCTGCAAGCGAGTAGCACCCAACGAAGGTTGGCACAGCGCACGAGGGGAGCGGGTGGCCAGAACCCACACCTCACCCTCTCGCCGATGTTTACACACGGCACCAGGTCGTAATTTGAGGCCGAGCCAACCTAGGGGAGGGCCCAGGAGAGGCTCCAATAATTATCACCCGCTGTGATAATTCCCGCGAGCAAGAATTCCGGTGGATGAGTTTGGAGCGCCAAATGAGGAGCTGGTGCAGTGTGTAAAGCATCAGCACTTGGGAGACAATGGGCATGCAGCAGAGGTCACAACCGGATACCCGTACCCTACCCGATACCCGGGTACGGGTACCCGTTTGCGACCCTGGTGTGGCCGGGTACGGGTAGACCGTGAGTCACTGGTGAGTAACCGTTTGTCACTCATTTCCCAACGTCTTGTCTCTTCTCACAATTCAAGTTCCTAGAATCAACCCACCCGCGCCTGCAACATGGCTTCATCCCAGAGGTCGCAATCCGGTACCCGATACCCATACCCAGCCGGGTACGGGTAGGGGCCGGGTACGGGTACCCGTTTGCGACCCTGGTGCGGCCGGGTACGGGTAAGGAATCCAAACACGTTTGCGACCTCGGGCATGCGGGTGCAACTGTTGGCCACTCATCTTGTGATGGTGGTGGCGATGATGGCAGAGGGTGGTAGTGGGGAGCGGTGGCACAACGCTTAGGGCAACTGTGCTACAGACCACCTGGCGCCTCGCATTCGACTCCCGCTCGACCAATAGCGTTGGAGAATATTTGGACCAGTCCTGGGCCCTCCCTTAGGTTCACTCGGCATTAAACGAGGACCTGGGTGCAATGTGGGAACATCGGCACTTGGGATTCAACAACAGTGCCCGTGTGCGGCGCTGACCACCCATCTCCTCGTGTGCCATGCCGGTCTGTGTTGGTTCTGCTCACGTACAATGTTGTTATTACACTGAGACCTCCTTTACCAGTGGAAAAATATAGTGATAGGTTTTTACCCTTTAAACTGGTACAAAAACTGATACCTTTATACAAGGCATCATGTTACAGTAAATGCTTACCCCGAGCTCTCAATACTCTGATAGTGCGTTGTTTGAGTTGTGCGCCTTTTGGCGTCATCTGGTCCAACACCTATGGAGACTAGGCTCTAAGAAAAGCTGTCTCGGGTGTGGACCAATCAACTTCAAGGACAGTGCATATCATCATTATCAGAGTTGTTTCTTTTTGTTTGCATTTTGACTGCTTGTGTTGTGGTTATTGCAAACATGATGCCTTGTATAAAGGTGTCAGTTTTTGTACCAGTTTAAAGGGGTAAAAACCTATCACAATGTTATTATTGACCTGACCCTATGTTTACATGTCACATTGGGGGGTGGGTGGGTGAGGGATGGAGTGGGCTGCTACCACAACCACCGCTTTGCCCCTCCTCACCCTGCCGGAATTCTCCAGCGCAGTGTGGTCCTTGTTGGCGTGGCCGCCCACGGCGCGGAAGCGGATGACGGTGGAGATGGCGATGATGGGCATGAGTGCGAGGATGAGCAGGCACAGCTGCCAGCCGAAGACGAACGCGATGATGACCCCCGTCGCCAGGCTGGCGAGTGTCTGCGCAGACAGGCCCAGGCGGGCCCCCGTAGCCTGCACCACAAAAACGCGTTGGCGACTGCGTTAGAACCCTGTAGCTATGTCGTCGATTGTGTTATAACTAATTAACGAGCCAAATGCCTTAACCCTGTAATAACTACATCGTCGACTGTGTTATAACTCTAATAAACGAGCCAAATGCGTTATAACCCTGTAATAACTACGTTATGAACTGTTATAACCCTGTAATAATGGCATCAACTATGTTACAACTGTAATAACTACACCTTTTTAACGGTGTTATAAATAACAAAGCTACAACCCTGCAATAACCACGTCAACTGTTATGACCGCAACCATCGACTGTTATAACGGTATTATATTATCGTTATCCCTGCACCGGGACACGTTGTGTAAATCGTACAAACCACATTATGCCTGCTACCACGGCTACATTCAAACGGGCCACACAAGAAACCCGCAGCATCATGAACCGCAATGTAACCGCAACGTAACCGCATTATAACGGCGCCGCTTGGCATTGTCGCCACGAGAACATCGCGCGATGAGCGGCCCCGCGTCCAGACTAAGACGCGAGCGTTGTAAGTCCGCGGTCAGCCACAATGCGCCACTCACCCCCTTGATTTGCGAGGCATCCGTCGCCAGGCGTGTGGTCAGCACCCCCACGGCGTTCTTGTGGTCGTCGAACCAGGAGATGTCCTGCATGCGGAGCAAAGGTAAAGAAACCTGCCACACTCCCCCCCCCTCCTCCGTGTAGCCTCCAGAAGCTGCTGGGGCAAGTGCTGTCGACGAGCACAAACGATTACCACGATGACGACCATGACGATGATGATAACCATGACGATGATGACAACCATGACGATGATGACAACCATGACGATGATGACAACCATGACGATGATGACAACCATGACGATGATGATGACAACCATGATGATGACAACCATGACGATGATGATGATGATGACAACCATGACGATGATGATGATGATGACAACCATGACGATGATGATGATGACAATGATGACGACGATGATGATGATGATGATGACAACCATGATGATGACAATGATGACGATGATGACAACCATGATGATGACAATGATGACGATGATGATAACCATGACGACGATGATGATGATGACAACAACCATGAGATGACGACCATGACAACGACGATGATGATGATGATGACGACCATGATGATGGTAACCATTACATCGACGCTGCCGATGATGACGATGACGACACACACCTGTCGCAGTATGGCCTTGAAAAGGCGGCCGCGCACTCGCATGGTGAGAATCTCGCCGGCCTTGCCGAACATCACGCCCTGGGGGAAAGCCGAGAGACGCACGACACGTTCATGTCAGGGGCTCAACAGGGAAGACGCACGTGGAGATGGAGGCCCCTCCCTCTCAGTCAGTTGGCCACGCCCACTTTTACACTAGCCCCACCCACTTTGACACTAGCACCACCCACTTCACCACCAGCCCCAAATAAAACAAAGATCCCCTCCCCCCCCC
>JAAXLI020001280.1:130097-150455 GCA_014621495.2 Entosphenus tridentatus | reverse complement strand
TGGGAGCACTTCGGCTTCCCGCTGTCCGAGTCGGGCGCCGTCGACCGATCCATGACAATCTGCCGCGTGTGCGGAGTGAGGATCAAGTACAACACGACCAACATGAGGAAGCACCTGCAACGCTGGCACCCGGACGTCTTCCAGGCGGGCGCGGTGCCGGCCGCCTTCGCCGGCGCGAGGCCGCGTCACGGCCGGTCGGGCGGCGTGCCGGCGATCTGCAAGCTGCTCAAGTTGTCGGCGAGGAGGTGGGGGGGTGCGCAGGAGGACGCCGACGCCAGGAAAGCGCCCGGCGATCGACGCGGCGGGGAGGGGCGCGGCGGGGAAGGGCGCGGCGGAGAGTTCGACGGAGCCGCGGCGGCAGAGACGAGGCCGCGTCCGGGCTCCGAGATTGCGTTTGGCGGCGGCGGCGGCGGTGATAACGGAGGACGGCAGCGGGGTGGAGTGTCCGAGGGGTCCATGGACGTCGTCAAACGGGAGCACGGAGAGACGATGGAAAATGCCGGTGAGCGGTTCGAATCCTTTCCGAGGATTTTACCAAATAATGATGCGGTGCCCCGATCCACAGCCACGGAGGAGGCGTCGTCACAGCGACAATGATGACGATGATGATGATGCACTCCTCCGCTGCTGCTGACGTCTGTGTTTGACCACGTGAATGTGATGACATTGTAGTCGTTTCCTCTGCCATCTACATCGGCAGCCGTACGACGGAAGATCTTTTGTAGCTTTCAAATAGACGGGTTCGTGAGTCAGTTCTTCTGCTCGTGGTTCATTGGATTATTACTTACACAGTCTTAGGCTCTTTCGGTAAAGTCACGCAGGTAAAATAATAATAATAATAAATTAAAATTACTCAATTAAATCACGACGTTTCGGAGGCAACACAAGTCTCCGTCTTCGGGTGGGACCGTCACAGCTAAATTTACTGTATCAAGTGAAGAGAAATCCAAGAGACAAGATCTTATATACTGGTTAGCTGTGACGGTCCCATCTGAGGACGGAGATTGTGTTGCCTCCGAAACGTCGTGATTTAATTGAGTTATTTTCATCTGTTATTATTTTATTTTTCGATTTAAAGCTTTCGTGACTGCAGGGATTCATCTTCTTGGTTCTTTCGGTAACCCCAGGCTTGCAGCGTCTATTTATTCAGACGCTGTCTTTCCGACAGGTTTGTTCTTAACCTGAGGACAGCTGCTTGCGTTGTGGCCGAAACGTCGTGAGAATTATTTTATTATGTTTTGTTTTTATTATTTTATTATTTCCCTTCTACGTGACTTTACCGAAAGAACCAAGAAGATATTATTTTATTATTATTTAAGAGTATAAACCCGTAGTGGAGTGGGACGATGACCCATGTTCTGTCTCTCTGTCTGTCTCTGTCTCTCTGTATCTGTTTGTCTCTATCTGTCTATCTCTGTCTCTCTGTATCTGTTTGTCTCTGTCTCTCTGTCTGTCTCTGTCTCTCTGTATCTGTCTGTCTCTGTCTCTCTGTCTGTCTCTGTCTCTCTGTATCTGTCTGTCTCTGTCTGTCTATCTGTCTGTCTCTCTGTCTCTGTCTCTCTGTATCTGTTTGTCTCTGTCTATCTGTCTCTCTCTCTGTCTCTCTGTCTGTCTCTGTCTCTCTGTATCTGTTTGTCTATCTCTGTAATCCTCAAGTGACGACGTTGGAGTGGGACGACGAGCCGCCCGTCTCCACGAGCGCCCACGCCATGCTCTCGCCGCCCCCGGCGCACTGCACGGCGGACGTCTGGGAGCACTTCGGCTTCCCGCTGTCCGAGTCGGGCGCCGTCGACCGCACGGTGACCGTCTGCCGCGTGTGCGACGTGCGGATCAAGTACTACAACACGACCAACATGAGGAAGCACCTGCAGCGCTGGCACCCGGACGTCTTCGGCACGGGCGGCGGCGGCGGCGGCTACGACGTCGGCGTCGTCGGCGGCGCATCCACGGGCACCGTGCCCGGCTCGAGGCCCGAGCACGACCAGCCACCCGGCGTTCCGGCCGTCTTCAAGCGGCAGAGGTTGGCGGCGAGGAGGGAGCAGGAGCTCACCGAGAAGGTGGGGCGTTTCGTCGCACTCGAGATGAGGCCTCGCGTCGTGGACAACGTCGGCTTCCAGGACCTGATCCAGTTCCTCGAACCGAAGTAAGTGAACGTGCGCGCGAATGTGGGAACGAGAGCCGTAGCAGCAGCAGCAGCTGCATCGTTTTTATAAAGACGCCACCGGTGCTCACCGCAAGAGAAACAAGCGGCACGACTGCCACTCCACCCCACGATAGCCGGGCGACAAAACACCGTGCCGCACTCGGCTCCCGCGCACGGCCTTTCACTTCAGATTCCGTTGGGAATCAATTCCATTGACTTTCGATTTGAAGTTTTCGTGACTGCAAGGATCCCATAGTCTTTGGTTCTTTCGGTGAAGTGACGTAGGTGAAAAATGAAAAAAATGAACAAAAACATTTAATCACGACATGGGGAACAACCACAGAAAGACACTTGCTGTAGTAGGCAAAAGATCTGCTAGTAACACAAAGGATTATATAGATGATGAGGGAGGAGCCAGGGATAGAGAGGGTGGGGGTGGGGGGCGTGGGTCAGAGGAGAGTGGAATTTTGAAGCACGGTAAATTTCCAAGAGACTGGATTGAGCAGGGCTGGGCGTAAGAAGCCGAAACGTCGTGATTTAATTGATTTCTTTTAATTTTTCACCTACGTGACTTTACCGAAAGGACCAAAGAGTATGAATTCCATTGACGTGCCGTACGTCATCGTAACGGGAATGATATAATTGATGATGTAGGCAACAGCCTGCATACAAGTTCAATGAATACTCCTTCCTGAGTTATCTCCACATCATCAGAGTAAAATAAATGTAATCCATCGGCCCCATGGGCTTTGCTGTGACCAATGTCCGGCAGCTTTCGTTTCAGCAGGCAAACTCTAAAATGGTTTTCAACTTTCAGGGTCTCATCGGCAATCCAGGCCGGTTGAACAAATCCTGCTGGGTCTCCAGCTTGTATGTTCATGTGTTGAAGTTCTTCAGCACCGTACGTAGCCAACCGTGTGGGAGAAAGGACAGTAAACTAAACATAGAAAGCAGTTCTAAACCTCGATGATGATGATGATGATGATTTAACAACGCACAGCTCCAGTGGCAACATCGGAAGAAAGAGAGTGTTCCAGACGGCCGCAGAGGCAGCGCATACGAAAGCGCCGTGCAACGATCCGAAGCCGCGGCGAGGACAACGGCCGGAGCGTGTGCGATGGTGGTTTAAATTCCCCGGCGAGGCGGGTAGAGGCACCAGGCTCGTGCAAAGATTAACAACGGCCCCCTTCGCTGTCGGCCCCCCGCAGGTACCAGCTGCCTCCGAGGCTGCACTTCAGCGAGCGGGTCATCCCCGACCTGTATGCCAAAGTGGCCTCCGCCGTCAACGAAGAGCTCGAGAGGGCCGCTTCCGTGGCGCTCACCTCCGAGGTGTGGACCTCCGGCGCGGCCGAGCGGTGCGTCACCGTCGCCGCGCACTTCGTCACCGCCGGCTGGAAGCTGGAGCGCTTCGTGCTGCGCACGCGGCCGCTCGACGGGAGCCCACCGGCGGCGGTGTCGGCGTCGCAAGAGGGGGCCGCGCGCGTCGCCGACATCCTTGCCGCCACGGCCGCCGAGTGGAACCTGCACCGGCCGCACGGTTACATCCCGCTGGTGACGGACGGCGGCGGCGCCGGGACCGCCGCCGGGGCTTCCCGGGACTCGGTGCTGAGGCCCCGCATCGGGTGCTTCGCGCACGCGCTGAACCGCGCGGCGCAGAGGGGGCTGCAGGTGCCGGCGCTGGCTCGCCTCCTGGCCGAGGTGCGCCGCACCGTCGGGTTCTTCCGCCGGAGCGTCGCGGCGACGCTCGTCCTCAACGGCAGGCAACGGGCGCTGGGCCTGCCGGTTCGCGAGCTCGCGGTCGACGCGCCGGGCCGGTGGAGCAGCGCCTACGAGATGCTGGAGTGCTACGTCGAACAGTACCCGGCCATCGTCGCGAGCGTCCTGTCCGAGGAGGTCCTCCGTGACCTCTTCCACGAGCTGCCGCCGCTCGTTGACGAGACGCTGGCCGACGCCGAGGACGTGTGCGCGGCCCTCGGGCCCGTCATGTGGGTCACCCGCGCCCTCTGCGGGGAGAGAGGGCCCACCGTGTCGACCGTCTACCCGTACACGCGGCGAGTCGTGGAGGCGATGGCGCCCGAGCGGGGCGACAGCGAGCTGGTGCGGGATGTCAAGAAGGCGGTGCGCGGCGGCGTGGAGAGGCGCCACGCCGCCGCGGACGTCGAGGACTTCCTCAAGGAGAGCACGGTGCTCGATGCGCGCTTTAAAAGCCACCTGGACGACGCCACGCGGCTCCTCTGCCGCCGCTCCCTCGTCCGGAAAACCGTCGGGCTGCACGAGGCGCTCCGGCCCGACGGGCGAGCCAAGCGGGACGTGGGGGACCGCCGCGCCGCCGCCGGGAGCCCCGCAGAGGAGAGGAAGCGGGGAGGGGTGGAGGGCCGGGCGGGCGACGTTCGATGCTCGGGAACCGCCGCCAACGGCCTGCGCGACCAAGTGCTCGCCGAAATGGAGCTGTACGAGCAGGAGGAGCCCATCGCGTTGGACGAGGACCCGCTGGATTGGTGGGCCGGGCACGAGTTCAAATTCCCACAGCTGGCGCTCGCGGCGAAGCACTACCTCGGGGTGCCGGGCACGTGCGTCCCCAGCGAGTGGGTGTTCACCGCGGCCGGGGACACGGTGACGGCGCGGAGGGCCCACATTACGGTGGACGAAGTGGACCGGCTCGTGTTTCTGGGAAATAACTTGAGATGACATTTTTTTTTTCCTCTCGCTCTCACGTCCTCGAATGCACGACCGCCTTTCATTTGCCGGGGCGGTGCGTGCGTGCGTGCGTACGCGCACGCGAACGTTCACGGACGTCCGTCGAAACCCGACGTCGGGAGTCCGGACGGTGCGGATTGGCGACGACTCGCCGTGAAACGACAGTTTCAGTTTCTCTCACGCCGCTCGAATGCTCGACTGCCTTTCGTTCCCAGGGCGGCGTGTGCGTGTGGCGCGCGCGAACGTTCATGAACGTTCACGGACGTTCACAGACGTTCACGGACGTCCAAGGACGTCCACGGACGTTCACGGACGTCCGTGGACGTCCACGGACGTCCACGGACGTCCATCGAACGGACGGTGCGGATTGGCGACCACACGCCGTGAAGCAAGGCCACATTGGCTATTTCTCCTCTTGCACCGCTTCAAGATGCAAACAACTCGTGATGTGTACCCAGGCTTGCCCGCTACACGTTTGAAGCTTTGCTGTGAAGTATTTTTCATGAGCTTATCATTTCCATGAATGGCATTATTCTCGTTTTCTCTGAGCATCCTAGTGTATGGTCCATTTAGTTACCTCTGTTGGCACCCGGGTTTCAAAGGGTAACTAATCTTTTTAAGTAATTTTCTTTTTGCCTTCCATACGTTAACCCAGCTGTCCCGATATTGGCATTCCTCGTTTTACCATCCTCTGCTCGCCCTTATTTCGTACGTCCAAATTCAGATATCAGGCGACGAAGGTTAACACATTCCGACAGATGCGGTGTTTGATTTGGCTGCATTGGACAGCAACATCGCTGGTCATGTCTCTCTTGCCGAGCCTCGGTTGTGGAATTCCCCTACCGCTGGAAATTCTTTATCCGACAATGTGGATACTATATTCTCGTAGAAGGGAAACAATAAAATAATAAAAATATAAAACAATAAAATTCTCACGACGTTGCGACTGCAACACAAGCAATCATCAGGTGTGAAATCCACAGCAAGAAAATTTGAAAAAAGTGGCGGTTTTTTCTTAACTTTTTTCAAAATGTATTGCTGTAGATTTCACACCTGATGAGGATTGCTTGTGTTGCAGTCGAAACGTCGTGAGAATTTTTATTTTATATTTTTATTATTTTATTGTTTCCCTTCTACGAGACTTTAACGAAAGAACCAAGAATATGAATCCCTGCAGTCACGAAAGCTTTAAATCAAAATGTGGATACTGTTAAAGTTTCGTCTAAAAACCACATCCTCCTCGTAAGTCCGTTTATTCTATTTAGCTTAATCTGTCTCTCTTGGCCTTCCCTTATCCTTGTTCTTACAAGGCGCCTTGACCCGTTAGTGGAACGCGCCTTGCAAATAAATGTAAATTATCATCTTCCATTGATTTTGTAGGATATCTGTAAGTTATCTTAGGCAATAACATGCGTCTTACTGCCAACCGCAGGTCGTCATTATTTTTGTTACCCATACTGATCATCTGATAAGGAACGTAACACACAGAATTCCGCAGGCAATAATACTTTCGTGATTAACATGGCTAATGGTAAATTATATAACAAAGTGTGACATCAGTATTATCTAAAGGTCTTAACTATGCAATTACTCCCCGAACGTAGCTGTAGATTAAATAAATTGCATGCGTGTACGTTGAACTTCTTTCGCACCGTACGTAGCCAACCGCGCTATTCGGAAGTTCAGGGGGATGGGCAGTGAACTAAACAACAACAAGCAGTTCGAAAGAAATGAGTTTGTCGATCGAGATGATGATTTAAAAGCGGCATATAGCTCCAGTGGCTTCCTAACATCGCGAGGAAGAGCGTTCCGGACGGCCGCAGAGGCGCATCGGAAAGCGCCGCGCGATGCGGTAATGACGGTCTTCGTTCGACGGTGTAGCCAAAAGATGATGACCAGAATTCGATGGTTTATGCAAATTGATCAAGTAGAGGCAGCCTCATACGCAAGACATGAAATTACGAATATAGTTCGTAAAGGTAAAATAGCTACACTTGATGTTGCAGCCTAAAGCTCAAGCTTTATGTGAAATTAGACAAAAAATTTGGAAAGTGCAGTTTTAGCAGCTCATAATGTATAGTATCAGGAGTGATGTCCACAGAAGGGATCATGTCTGTGTGTGTGTGTCTGTGTGTGTGTGTCTGGTGTTTTGTGGGGAACGGTGGTGTAGCGGTTAGCGCGCTGCGCTACAAACTCTGCGACCCAGGTTCGATTCCCGCTCACGGCCAACACCAGCGACGATTATCTGAACTGTTCCTGGGCCTCCCCTTTATCGACTCAGCCTCAAAATTAGTACCTGGTGCGGTGTGTAAACATCGCCACTCGGGAGACAAAGGTGGTCGGGCGTGGTGTTGGCCACCCACCCCCTCGTGTGCCGTGCCAGCCTTTGTAGGTGCTAACAGCACTTACCCCAACAGTCTATTAAGGTGACACGGGGGATCTTTATTGTTATCCTGGTCTCTTCGAGTTCGACAAAGTCAACAATTTGAATGTGTAAGAATTAAAGTAAAGTGTGTAAAATCAATTAGTCGTTTTGAACGATTTAAGTCTTTATGAAGCTACGCCTACAGATTATGCGATTGACTCTTTATCATTTCAACTGTAAAAAATGTTTGTCCCATGTATTTTTTTGCACACGTTTGAGCTAAAATTGTGTTCCAAGTGTCTCTTAAATTTCTGATCCGTACACTGACTCTTTACAATTCAGTGACGGCGATTGACTTTTAACCTCATCTTTCACAAAATCATGCAGCAGCCCCAGTGACTTCAAACTTCTGCGACGCTCAATACGGGATTGAAGTTTCGCCCAGATCTGGGGTATTGCCTCGGCTGTAACAAATGCTATATAACATGCATTCTTCACACACATACACACGATACCCCCCATGAGAGAAAGAAAACCAAGTGGTACAAACTACGTATGCGCATCATGTCATACAGATTAATCTGAATTCGGGAATTTAACTTATTCCAGTTCTGCAGAGTGTATATAACTACTTTTATGAACGCAAGAATTAAATCATGAAATGTGTTTTTTTCGTGCCCCAAGTTAAATGAACAATGACGAACCATTGTAGGGCAGTCATTGTTATTTCGTACACTTATGGGCTAGGCGAAGAGTAAAATAACGTTATGCGAGTTAGGAAAAATCGTGCGTATGCATGGCCTATTGGAAAGCTTTCCAACATGCGTTCGTCTTAAGAAGTTTTTAATTCACAGTACGGGGACCAATGTGTAGCTGCCTGGAAGGAAAAGAAACTGCTATACAGGACTCCTCTACTTACGAACGAATTAGGTTCCAGAGGTCTGTGGTTCGTAGGTCGATTTGATCACGAGTCCAACTTTACTACTGTCGATTCCAAACGTGTTGTACATCATGTACACTAAACACGGGGAATGGCTTTAAAAGTTGTGTAATATCTTGTAGATGTAGACGCCGCTGGTTCGTCATGTCCTGTAGATGTAGATGCCACTGATTCTTCACGTTCTGCAGATGTATATGCCACTGGTTCTTCACGTTCTGCAGATGTAGATGCCACTGGTTTTTCACCTTCTGCAGATGTAGATGTCACTGGTTCTTCATATTTCTGCAGATGTCGATGCCACCCGTTCTTCATATTCTGCAGATGTAGATGCCACTGGTTCTTCACTTTCTGCAGATGTAGATGCCACTGGTTCTCCATATTCTGGAGATGTAGATGCCACTGGTTCTTCACGTTCTGCAGATGTAGATGCCACTGGTTCTTCATGTCATGTAGATGTAGATACCACTGGTTCTTCACGTTCTGCAGATGTAGATGCCACTGGTTCTTCACATTCTGCAGATGTAGATGCCACCACTGCCATCTATTGCGCAGCGGTTGAACTTACAACTCTTGGTCTGAACAGGCAACTGGACATACAGACGGGTTTGTTCGTATCTCTGAAAGTTCAAAAGTCAAGTGTTCGTACGTAGAGAAGTGTCTGTAATTTGGTTTTCGCCATCAATATTATTCATAAGAGGTTTTTGGGTTAGATCACGTAAATATAAATATGTCGTTAAACCCGCCACCACCGACACAGCCAATTAGTAAGGTTTGTCGCGTAAACAGAACATGCCAATTCGTTACTACTTCAGCACACCGGTGTGTTGGAGAGTATTTGTAAATGTTGTAGTGGGATTAAAAACTTCATTTGGCGCTTTCGTGACTGCAGGAATTACTTGACTGCTTGTGTTGTGGTTATTGCAAACATGATGCCTTGTATAAAGGTGTCAGTGTTTGTACCAGTTGAAAGGGTAAAAACCTATTTCTATGTTTTGCCACTGGTAAAGGAGGTCTCAGTGTAAATGCTTACCCCGAGCTCTCAATACTCTGATAGTGCATTGTTTTTGAGTTGTATGCCTTTTGGCGTCATCTGGTCCAACACCAATGGAGACTAGGCTCTAAGAAAAGCTGTCTCGGGTGTGAACCAATCAACTTCAAGGACAGTACATATCATTATCATCATCAGAGTTGTTTCTTTTTGTTTGCATTTTGACTGCTTGTGTTGTGGTTATTGCAAACATGATGCCTTGTATAAAGGTGTCAATTTTTGTACCAGTTGAAAGGGTAAAAACCTATTACTACTGCAGGAATTACTCTTTGGTTCTTTCGGTAAAGTCACGGTAGAAAGATAAAATAACAAATTAAATAATAGCATACGACGTTTCGATTGCAACACAAGCAATCATCATCAGGTACAAATTAAAGAGAAAATCAAACCTAGTAAACTTAGAAATATAATGCAATACAACACAGAGAGTCAGCTAACATAACAGTCAACAAAGATTGCTAAATTTAAGAGAGAGATTAAATCTCTCTTAAATTTAAGATAGAGATTAAATATCTCTCTTTGGAAGAACGTAATCAACCAGGTAGAGTGTTGACTGTTGTGTTAGCCGACTATCTGTGTTGTGTTGCATTATATTTCTAAGTTTACTAGGTTTTGTTTTCTCTTTCATTTATACCTGATGATGATTGCTTGTGTTGTAATCGAAACGTCGTATGCAGTTATTTAATTTATTATTTTCTATTTCCACCGTGACTTTACCGAAAGAACCAAAGAGGAGTGTTGTAGTGGGTTTATTCCCCAACACACAACCGGTTAGTGCTGTTTACGGGTTTAACGACACATTTATATGTACGCGATAGAACCCAAAAAACCTCTTGTGGAGTTCTACATTATCAAAGATTCCTGTTTGCTCTGGGTTATCTCGAACTTTTGGAAATCTGTTTTGATCGATTTTGGTCAGTTTTCTACATGGCAGGTCCAAATTAGCACCACGGCTTGATGCTACAGTTTGGCTCATATTGGATAATCTTTTTACGGATCGATGGACTCAGTTGTGGTGCGTAAAAGCTTTCAACCTTAGTTGGAAAACTTTCGATTTAGAGAGAAAAAAAACCAGATGTGATGTCCGGGGAAAAGCACACAAGGGGATGTACAAAAAACAACCACGGACACATGTTGCAATGTCGTGATTGACTTTACTCTCGAAGACTTACCATTTTACACACGTTATCTTTTGTTGTATATTTTCTCGGGCCCCAATTGCGTGTGCAATTAATGTCCCCACTTCTTTTTCGCCTGTATACGGCTCCGTCATCCCATGATGCCATTCGCCTCTCGAAAATTTCGACTCACCGCAATGGGCCTCTGATTTGTTTTGGCTCGTCTGCAGCTCCTACCTGTAAGAGATTCGCTCTGAGATTGTTTTCCGTCTTCCTGTACATTTTCTTTTTGGCCAAATCGACGCGACCACAGTGCGGCCATCTTCATAGCCGCCGGTAGAATGATATTGACGATCGTTAACTTGCAGAGGCCCGCCATCATGTTTGTTGTTTGTAAAAAGAAAAATGGCCACGTTTGCTTGAACGGTTGATGTACAACTGTGAGAAAGTCCGCTGCCCAACGATTGGCTGAAAAGCTCGTGACCAGCTTGGGTAGTATTTGACATGTTTGTTGACGTGTTCTTATTTGTAAAAAAAACAAATATACAATCGTGTTTGTTTTAATTGCTTATGATGAAATATCTGTAACCTCATTTTCTTGGTAATGGCTAAGTGGCCAGAAGTAGTATTTGTATTCAAATGTTCAATAAATTTTTGTTAACTATAGATATTGGTGCTTGGTTTGTTTTTCTTACATTGTTGAGTTATCATCTTCTATCAATAGTGAAAGAGCCAACGCATAAGATCCCCTGTGATTTGATCTTCCACGAAGCTGCTCCATGGTCCACCCTTAATCGCATCAGTCACTGCACAAATCATGCAGCAGCAGATGCGGATGATGGCCGATGCACAAATGGAAAATGACAAACTCTCTCCAGTTGTAGTAGCGGTGCCATCACTATGGTCATCCAGACCAGAGACCGCACACACCGCGTAATGAGGCAATGCCCTCGATACACAAATACGAAGAGACATCACAGCCACGATGATGATGATTTACTACTCCGCTACTGTTGCTGCTGACGCGGAGGTCTGTAGCTTTACCACCTGAATGTAAGATTGGAGCTGTTACTCTGCATCTCGCCGGACGACAACAAGAAAATTGCTCAGACTAACACTTCTCATAGACTAACACTGCCCATAGACGAACACTGGCCATAGACTAACACTGCCCATAGACTAACACTTCTCATAGACTAACACTGCCCATAGACTAACACTGCCATAGACTAACATTGCCCATAGACTAACACTGCCCATAGACTAACATTCATAAACTAACACTGCCCATAGACTAACACTGTCAACGATGGAAGGGGGGGTCAAAAAAATCTTCAAAATCGCGTGACGTCATTTATGGACGGCCCCATACCCCCAGACGGACCACGTGGTTTAGTGTGGGCGTGGTCAGCCGGGCAGGGCCTAGCAACAAACGGCAGGCTTTTGGCCCTGTAGTTGCTGGCGTCTATTTATGGTGAAGTATGTCAGCCCCGAACTAACGAAACACGCACCACAGCTACCCTTGCATTAACTAAAGTCCCCCACCTCTTGCAGAGCTTGAAGCTGCCACATCGTTTTGCTTCTGTTCGCCGCTGAGCAAAGCAGCCCGAGGTGCCGCGCCGTGGTTGGGCCTCGGTCTTGCCTGGATTTGCTGCCCAACTTTCGTCCACCTACCCGGGGGGGGGGGGGGGGCACCCGACGCCGGGAGCCCGCTGTGTTCGGGTCCGTCACTGATTTACATCACCCGACCGCTCTTTCACTCGTGAGTGACGACTTTATTTGATTGCCGATGTTGGCGATTGCCACGTTTGCAGGCGGTGCAAAGCAGTGCAGATAAATCCATGCAATTATGTTACCTGGTCGCGTTCGCTAAGATGTTGACTACCTCGCCTGGTACGCAGGAGTTCGTGGGTTCGATCCCGACCCTGACGATGCCTGTTGCTGTATATTTGAGTTTGCGTTTTTCATCATCATCACGGTGGCTAGGAGATGTTAACTACCTCGCCTGGTGTGCAGGATTTCGTGGGTTCGATCCCGACCCTGACGATTGCTGCTGCTGTAGATTTGGCGTCTGTGTGTGTCTCTCTCATCATCACGGTGGCTAGGAGATGTTCACTACCTCGCCTGGTGTGCAGGAGGTCGTGTGTTCGATCCCGACCCAGACGATGCCTGCTGCTGTAGATTTGGCGTCTGTGTGTCTCTCATCATCACGGTGGCTAGATGTTAACTACCTCGCCTGGTGTGCAGGAGGTCGTGGGTTCGATCCCGACCCTGACGATTTCCACAGTATATTTCGAGTGCGTGTCTCTCTCTCCTCGTGGTCGCGTGGATTTTTCTCCGGGTTTTCCCTTCCGCATTTAGAATCAACGTCACGCGTTTATATGATTTGTTTGCTGCTATAAATGTTCACGTGGTGATGATGAAAAGCCGCCACTTTGTTGAGCGGCTATCATTTGTGATAGCCGGTTCGCTTCTGAAAAAGAGCTGTTAGCGCAGTGCGACCTTACCTGGTAAAATAGAAAAAAATGGTTTAGTATTCATTTTTTTTTTACCAACCAATGCGTATTTTATATTATATTATTATTTTATTATATTATGTTATATTATTTTATTATGTTTTCTTTTTATTATTTTATTATTTCCCTTCTACGTGACCTTACCGAAAGAACCAAGAAGATGAATCACTGCAGTCACGAAAGCTTTACCTGGTAAAATAAACCAATGCGTATATGCTATGAATAAGGGTGGTTGCCCGAAACGCCGATTATTGTTCCTTTATAAAGCCACACACACTGTGATTATTGAAACGAATGTGTTGGGTTTCTGTTCATGTGTTTGTGCACCACTCAAAGTGTAGCAGCGGCAGCATCGGATCATTTGAACTGAACAGCGGTGGCGATATTCCGCGTGATTACCCAGAAATCCCCTCGCTAGAGTCCGAAGACAACGTTTTCCGGACGTTCCTGTGGTTGCAGTAGGGGGCGATGTATGTACAGAGTATACAGGGACTCCTCTACTTACGAACGAGTTAGGTACGCATATATAGGTTGCTCTGCAGTGCGTGATGTTTGTGTGCACAGGTAACTGCGTGTGATGCGGCTCTCAAACTATTTTGGTCAAAGACAAAAACAACAAAAAATGTCTCTTCTTCGAAAGGTTGCCAACCTCTGCTGTAGCCCCCCTACGTCTCGCGGTGCCATGGACATAGCAACGGCTGCTGGCGCTGCTGCTGCTGCTGCTGCTGCTGCGTGTGACCCTGGGCGAGAGGAAGAAGCATCGCTGCTCATCAAGGAGGAGCGGGAAGAGGAGTCGCGCCCCGAGGTGCAGGCGGCCGTCATCGTGAAGTGCGAGGAGCAGGAGGAGTCCGTAGGTCAGAGAGGGGACACACAGACCGCTTGCTTCCCTCCCCTCCCTCGAACTCCGATACCCCCGCCACCCATTCAACGTGATAAGGTCGTGCTCGTTACACCACGCAAAGTGCTTTACACAAATGAACCCCAATACCTTTGCTGATTTTGTCAAGGAAGCATAAACCATCGTCACGCGAACTCCGGTCATCCTCGCAGCGGTGGCGACTTTTTGGCTAGACATCAAACAAAGTCGGTCACCGCATCATCGCGCGCTTTCAGATGCGCTTCTGCACTCCTATCGTCTCTTTGTGTAGTTTGTTGTTGTATCATTCTTACCCGCCACAACTGGACATCCGTGAAAAAGATGTCCAGTATAAATCAATATTCTGACTGTGGTCCCCTCCAACCCTCGGCCCCTTTCAAGGCTCGGCGGTCAGAGGAGTTGACGCGGGGAATGCGGTGGAGGTGAGTGGGGACTCGCGGGGAGAGCGAGACGCCCCCTCCCAGGGCTGGGCCGAGGTAGAGGTGGAGCTGGAGGACAGCGACGGTGATGACGGCGGTGGTGGCGGCGTTGATGGTGGTGAGTGCTACAGAATTGAGCCACGTGTAACTGCTTTTCAGAAGCGACCTGCCCACAAATGATATCTCGACCATTTTATATCGGCAGATTCGCATACATGATTATTCGCCAATGACCCTCACGTACGGTATAATTTCGCACGTTTATAAATCGCCTCACTATACCCCCTGGGACATTGTTGCCACGTGTACCCCCCCCCCAGCGGGGTCCGCATACTCCACCCCCCCGGTCGAGAACCACTGGCGTGAAGAATCGTCATTTCTCTCATTGCCCCCCATCACTGGCAGGACGTAGCAAGAGGCAGCAACACCCGTGCCTCCACTGTGGCAAGACTTTCGTCAGCATCGGTGGCCTGCGCAGGCATGCGCAGCTGCACGGCATTAAGCGTCCATGCCGGGAGCGCGGCCGGATCTTGACCTCGGACCGCGATCGGCGGACGCGCTGCCAATCGCGCCGCCAGCCGCGTCGCCCGAAGTCACCGACGGCCGACGGTGGCCGCGCTTGTCCCGGGCGGGCGAGCGCCGAGGGCCGGCGCCACTGGTGCGGGGTCTGCGGCAGGGGCTTCCCCTGGCTCTGCTACCTCCGGAGCCACGAGCGGCGGCACGTGCTCGCGGCTCCGGAGCCCTCCGGCCCTCGCCGCCGCCGCGCAGCGCGTGCGGTGTGCGCTGAGTGCGGGGAGGTGCTTTCGGGGCAGCGCGAGCTGGCCCGGCACCGCCAGGGACACGCGCGCGGGCCGCTGGGCCAGTCGGCGTCGGCGCAGCCGGGGGAGGGAGCCGGAGGGGGGGGGGCGGCCGCGGCCGAAGAGACGCCGGCGACGACTCTCTTTCTGTGCGACGCCTGCGACCGGGCGTTCCCGTCGCACGGGGAGCTTGTCGAGCACCGGGCATCTCACGACGGCGGCGGGCGCGGCGAGCGTGGAAGCACGCTCCCCTCGGCGAGCAAGCTGTCGCGCCGCCGCAAGATCCGCTCGGGCGAGCTGTGCCGGCCGCACCCGAGGAGGCACCGGCGCGCGGGCGAGGGGACGAGCGACCGTGGCCAGCGCGGCCGCCGGCCCTCGGGCCTCCGCAGGCACCGCGGGCGGCGGCCGAACGCTCGCCCCGACGCGCCAGGGGCGACGGAGCTGACGGACGCGGCGGGGGATGGCAGGGGGCGCGACGACGGCGCCGGCGGGGCGCACGTGTGCGGGGAGTGCGGGCGCGGCTTCCGGTGGCCGTCGTACCTGAAGAGGCACGGCAGGACGCACACGGGCGAGCGGCCGCACGTGTGCGGGCGGTGCGGCAAGGGATTCTACCAGTCGTCGAACCTCAAGAAGCACCTGGGGGTTCACGACAGGGAGAGACCGCACCCCGAGGCGCCCAACGGCCGGGGGCCACCGCCCCGGGAGAAAAGCGTGGAGGAGGGCCCACCGCATCCGTCACACCAGGGCGCCCGGGGGGACGGCCGCCGGGACGTGTGCGGCGAGGAGCGCGAGAGGGGCTCTGCTCGAGCCGCGGAGATCGCCGCCCACCGGGACGGGCGCCCCGACATTAAGACGCTGGGCTCGCCGCGGCCGGATGAGCCCCTCGACAGGGAGGCGGACGAGGTGCCCCCACGCCACGAATCCAAGCGGAGCGCGGCGGCTCTACCCGCACCGGACGAGCTCCCCGCGGGCGACGGTCGCGAGGGCGTCTCGCCGACGGGCGCCGAGGGGCGCGAGGCACCTGGGGCCGGCGGCGGGAGCGGCGGCGGCGGGAGCGGCGTAGCGCACTTGTGCGCCGAGTGCGGCCAGGGCTTCCGGTGGCTCTCCTACCTGACGCGACACCGGCGGACGCACACGGGCGACAGGCCGCACGCGTGTGCCGAGTGCGGCAAGGGATTTTCACAGCCCTCGGACCTCAGGAGGCACCGGAGGCTGCATGCGACCGAGCGACCGGGAGTGGCGCCAGTGGCGCCGGCGTCGTCGGAAGGAGCGGTTTCTCGGCCGGCCGTTCTGGAGGAGAGCGAGCCGCCACCGCCGGCGGCGGCGACGTCGGACGGGGACGACCGGCGTCGGCAGGGGCCGCGCGACGCCTCCCGGGAGCTGGTGTGCACGGAGTGCGGGCAGGCGTTCGCCTGCGCCTCCTCGCTCAACCGGCACCGCAGGGCGCACCTGGGCGTGCGTCCGCACGCGTGCGCCGAGTGCGGCCGGGCCTTCCTGCAGGCGTCCGATCTCAGGAGGCACCAGAAGGTGCACGGCGCGGGGAGGCCGAACGCGCGCACGAGGCGGCCGAGGGAGCCGGCTACGCGGGGAGGGGTCGTCGACGCGCACCGCAACGAGGAGCCCGGGGTGGGAGGAGGAGCGGGAGGAGCGTTCGCGAGCGGAGAATGTGTGGAGGGGCGAGTCGCGAAGTCCCCCGAGCAGAAGGGGCACAGGGAGGAGCGGAGCGGAGACGGTCAGCTTGAGCGCGAGGAGCCCCCGAAGGCGTCCATCGCACGCCAAGGCGAGGACCCCTCCCGTGGAAGATGGTGCGCTGGCGACAAGCGAGGGGAGCCGGCCTTACAGCCTCCGGGGTTCGTCGGCGAGAGCCAGGCGGCGACGCAGGTCGGCGAGCGCTCTTGCTCACGTGGGGAGGGGGCATCGGGGGAGGTGGGCGAGCGTCTATGCGCGCCCCCCTCCGCCGAGGGACCCGCCGGAGCGCGTGGGGATTCCGGCGAAGCGTCGCCAGCAAACGGGGACCCGGGGAGGCGTCCGACGTCGCACGCGGAAAGCAGGGCGCACGTGTGCGACGACTGCGGCCAAGAGTTCCGGTGGCTCTCCTACCTGAAGCGCCACAGGCGCACGCACACGGGCGAGCGTCAGAACGTGTGCGGCGAGTGCGGCAAGGCCTTCTACCAGCCCTCGGACCTGACGAAGCACCGGCGGACGCACGGCATGGCGCGGCCGCACGTCTGCGGGCGGTGCGGCCGCGGCTTCGCGACGCCGGAAAAGCTGGCGGCGCACCGGGGCGTGCACGCCGGCGAGCGGCCGCACGTCTGCCCGGAGTGCGGCAAGGCCTTCGCCTTCGCCGACAACCTGAGGAAGCACGCCAAGATCCACGCACGCGACAAGCCGCCGCCGTGCGAGCTGTGCGGCAGGGGCTTCGAGACGTTCTACCGGCTGTCGCGCCACCGCAAGGTCCACTCGGGGGAGTACCCGCACGTGTGCGACGAGTGCGGCGAGGGCTTCCCGTGCGCCTCCCACCTCAGGAAGCACCGGTGGGCCCACGGCGGGCCGAAGGCGCACGCTTGCGGCGATTGCGCCAAGGCCTTCGCTCGCGCCTCGGAGCTCAAAAGGCACCGGCGCGTGCACGCCGGGGAGGACCCGCGTCCTGCCGTCGCGGAGAGCCGGAGCTCGCCGCCGTCTTCGGCGGCGCCGGCAGCACGGCCGGACGAGGCTCCGCACGAGGGCGACACAGCGGCGGCGGACGCGGCGAAGCAGCGGCAGCACGCTCACGCGTGCGACGACTGTGGGCAAAGCTTCCCGTTCCGCTCGCTGCTGGCCCGGCACCGGCGCGGCGCGCACGGCGGCACGGAGCGACCGCACGCGTGCGAGCAGTGCGGCCGCGACTTCCTGCGTCTCTCCGACCTGAAGAAGCACGCAAGGACGCACTCGAGCGAGCGGCCATACGCGTGCGAGGTGTGCGGCAAGGGCTTCGTCAGCGGCTCGCGGCTCAGGACGCACCGGGAGATCCACAGCGGGGAGCGGCCCTACCCGTGCGCCGTGTGCGGCAAGCGTTTCGCCCAGCCGCACGGCCTCGGCTGCCACCTGAAGCTGCACTCGGGCGTGCGCCCGCACGTGTGCAAGGAGTGCGGCGAGGCCTTCTTCTGGCTGTCGGCGCTCAAGCGCCACCAGACGAAGCACACGGGCGAGCGGCCGCACGTGTGCGAGGTGTGCGGCAAGGGCTTCACGCTGGTCTACCGCCTCAAGAAGCACCAGAAGATCCACGCGGACAAGCTGTACCTCTGCGACGAGTGCGGCAAGGGCTTCACGTGGCACTCGTCGCTGCGCGTGCACAAGCGCGTGCACAGCCGCGAGAAGCCGTACGTGTGCGAGGAGTGCGGCGTGCGCTTCGCCGAGCCCTCCAACCTCAAGACGCACCTGCGCACACACACGGGCGACCGGCCGTACGCGTGCGAGGAGTGCGGCCGCCGCTTCTCGCAGTCGGCGAACCTCAAGAGGCACCGGGCGACTCATCGGCCCGCGCCCAAGGCTCCCGCGCAGCAGCAGCAGCCGCGTGGAGATGCGGCGGCGCCGATAGCGGAGGCGGGGATGGAGTTTGGGACTTGCCAGTAATAGCAGGCAATGTCTAAAATCCGGACAAAGCCTGGTCCAGAGTCGCCGTTCAACCGTGTGAAGGTCGGGAGCAGCGGTGGCCGACCGGCGTCTTTCCCGAGCCGCGCGCGGCTCCTTAATCCACCACACGCAGCTCTTTAATCCACCACGGGTGGCTCCATCGAAGGGGCGGGCATAACATCGAGACGCGCTGTCACGGCAGCAAAGAGTAACAAACGTCTCCCGTGCTGTGCCGAAAACTGTTCATATTTATGGACGCACACTTCATTGAAGAGATACTGCTGCGTTGCGCTATGCACTTGGGACACGTACATGCCGGGGAATGAATGTGGTGCCAGGAGGAGGCAGTTGTGTTTCTTTGCACGCAGAGGAAGAAGTATACCCGAAAAAACATAAAAGTTCAAACATCACCACCATCACCGGGCCGTCCTCCAAACCGCGCTAATCGCACCTCCGCTTAGAGCGGTTGGCTGCGTACGTATGACACGAAAGAAGTTCAACGTACGTGCGCACAGGAAGGGACCCTTACCCAGAAAGCATTGGGAAGTCGCAAAGAGGCTGACCAGGGCTTAGACAATTTCAAAATTGCTCCACGGCCGAATTGCGCTGGCAGCATGCGCGGGTGTAAGCCTATTCGAAAACATGCGACGTATTTGCAGGCTACAACAAAACAAGTTATAATACATTTCTGACGCGAGTACAAACGCCGTTTTTCAGAATGCGGGGGCGGAAGAAACTTCAGGTGGTCTCGGCAAGTGGGCGACATGTGAACGGTTGCAAAAGCGTGGGAGTAGCTCTCAAATATTGGAAAAGGCAGCCGCTAAATTTCAATAATGTAATGATGCCGTCATTTTATCGATATTCGTGGCAAGATTCGGTCACCTTGAGTTGATAGAAGACTATTTAAAGACAGTGGACAATATCGCTGCAGTCACCAGAGAGAGAGACCGTGGGTCATGTGACCCAACACTACAGCCCCCCCCACACCATTGACTCAGAGTGGATCACATGACCCAGTGCCACCCCCCCACAAAACTGACTCACAGAGTGGGTCACGTGGCCTAGCACTGCCCCCCCGCACAGCCGATTCGTGGGCAATATCACCGACATCCCACCACGCCTCAGCGGGGTCTACGAATTGATGTAACCACACGAAAAAATTGTTTATTGAATAATATTGGTTTCTAAGGTGCACGATGTGTGTATAAAATAGCATTTTAAATGCGTGTACGTATGCATGTTGAACTTCTTTTGCCCCGTGCATAGGCAACCGCGCTAATCTGAGGTGCGGGGGGGGGGCCGAGTGAACAAAACTTTGAAATGGGGAGGGGGGAATGAGAATGCAAATAAATGATGGTAAAAAATGTACAAAAAACGATTATTGCTTTATTGTGACAATTCATCAGACTGGGTGAGGAAAGGAATATTTAATGTAACGGGTGAATCCTACCTTGCCTCCAAATAAAAACACAGCGATCACCCCCAAGAAATTGTGTCAGAAGGTATTACGTTTGAATATTTAGCCAAAAGAATGTGACGTATGGAGTATATATTGGCTTTTGTGATCATTTACAGAATGTCCCATGGGATGTAAAGTACAATGGGTTAAGCAAAACTAATTGTGTACAGCCTAGATTTTAAGCTTTCGTGACTGCAAGGATTCATATTCTTAGGTTTTTTGGTAAAGTCACGTAGGTAAAAAATTTAAATTAATAAAAGTAATATAAAAATAAAATAAAAATCACGACGTTTCGGAGGCAACACAAGCTTCCGTCTTCAGGTGGAACCGTCACAGCACGATTGCTGTATCAAGTACGATGCTGCTG
>JAAXLI020001280.1:0-24285 GCA_014621495.2 Entosphenus tridentatus | reverse complement strand
GTGTGAGTGCGTGTGAGTTTGAGTGAGTGCGTGTGTGTGAGTGCGTGTGAGTGCGTGTGGGGAGCGATAGTGCAGCGGTTAGCGCGCTGCGCTATGAACCCGACGACCCGCTCACGGCCAACACCAGTGACGATTATCTGAACCGGTCCCGGGCATCCCCTAGGTCGACTCAGCCTAAAATGAGTACCTAGTGCGATGTGTAAACATCGTCGCTAGGGAGACAAAGGCGGCCAGGCGTGGTGTTGGCCACCCACCCCCTCGTGTGCCGTGCCGGCCTTCATAGGTGCTCGATAACACACACACACACACACGTGTATGTATATATAACAGTTTACTAGGGAAAGCCTCTTCAGTCTTCAAAACGGACTTAAGCTAAACTCCTGCTGGGGAAGTAGACACCAGTCTAAGGCGTTTGTGAGGCAGCAACAACAACAACAGCAGACCCAGAGCCGGCCCAGCCACTAAGCGACCCTTGCAATTGCAAAGGGCCCCGTGGCCAGCAGAGGGCCCCCTAGAGTCACTGCTAGCGAGTGGGTGAAAAAAATCATGCATCAAAGGGGCCTCCAACCAACTTTTGCTTTAGGGCCCTCCAAAGGTCTAGGGCCGGTTCTGAGCAGACCACAGAACACCCGGAGAGAACGCGCAAGAGCACCACAGGTGGATCACCGCTACCCACGCCATGATGACAGAGCAGATCGGCATGGCCACTGCCTCCACCCAGCCACCAGCTGGTTCCCCAACCCCCATTTTTACAGCCCTCCTCGAATCGTAGATCGTTTACAAAAACCACACTCCAGTCGTTCGACTCATTTTTGCAGCGAACCAATCAACACGATGAAATGAAAGTCGCCCTCTCGGTGGATGGGATAGCGGCACAGGTCTCGGCCAAGCTGCATTGAACAAGCGGAGGAGGAAAAAAAATTAAACTAAACGAGCCTCCAACATGTTAAACGGGGTCTAAAATAACACCCAAGTTGCTAACCTCGGGAAGAAGATCGAATAACAGTCCCCCCCCCCTCCTCTATGGTTACACTTTTGTCTGCCAAGGGCCATTTGGATATTTATAGAACATCACTCGCGGGCCATACAAAATTATCAACTTAAAAATTAGCCCGTTATATTTGGTCAAACATTTCATTAACTCGCCCCGAACGCGATGGCTGGAACTGCTTCTCTTTGGCGAGGCGTGTGATGTTGTTAGCTGGTGTTGATGATGATGTTGCTGCTGCTCGCAACTGCTTTTCCAGGTTTGCTCCGAGATTTATTGAATTTCGAGTCCCAGCCTGCGGTTGCTTTGGCAGGGCCACACACCAAATGATTTCACGGACCTTAAACGGCCCGCGGGCCAGACGTTCCCCACCCCTGTTCTAGAACAATACAATGTACGCGCTTGATGCGGCGAATAGCTCAACAAACAATCTCCGCCTCATCACAAATTCAATCGAAGAGGGCTCCGGTGCATCCGGTGATCGCACGGGAAGAAACGGCACCGCGGTTAACGGGTCAGAGTCTGAAGATAAATCTGCGGCTCAGCAGTGTGAAGGTGAACACTTAAACCACGAGACCCAAGAATTTCACCCGAGTGGTAGCAATGACGGGCTAAATCGTGTACGTTTAACACGTATTAGGCGGATTTCGCGACCAATATTATTCGTAATAAAGGTGTTTGGGTTAGATCGCTGTAAATATAAATGTTGTCGTAACCCTCCAACCACCCGACACAGCCAGTAAGGTTTGTCACGTAAACAACGCGCCAATTCGTTACTTCAGCCCACCGGTGTGTCGGAGTAATTTCACAATAGTACGACGATTCACTGGTAATTACATCAACCAGCATTTTTCAAGAATAGTGAAGCAATCCACCTGCTTCCGGTCTTAGATAGAGCAAGATGACGTCATCACTGAACCCATCAGATGCAGAGATGAGAGGTGGAGGAGGGGAGGTATTATAATTATATAATAGACTAGTAATCTGTTAATTAGCACGTTTCCTCTATAAGGTAATGGCAGTTGTAAGACGTATTACTTAATAACAGTCTTTAGCAGCTTTCTCTGCCTCACCTCAAGACGGGGCCCATGGTCTTTAGTTGGTCTAGAATGGTGCCTCGCTAGGCGGTCTTTAGCAGCTTTCTCTGCCTCACCCCAAGACAGGCCCCTGGTCTTTAGTTGGTCTAGAACGGTGTGTCGCTAGACAGTTTTTTAGCAGATTTCTATGCTTCACCCCAAGACGGGGCCCATGGTCTCTAGTTGGTCTAGAACGATGCGTCACTAGGCGGTCTTTAGCAGCTTTCTCTGCCTCACCCCAAGACAGGCCCATGGTCTCTAGTTGGTCTAGAATGGTGTGTCGCTAGGCAGTCTTTAGCAGCTTTCTCTGCCTCACCCCAAGACAGGCCCATGGTCTCTAGTTGGTCTAGAACGGTGCGTCCCGAGACGGTCTTTAGCAGCTTTCTCTGTCTCCCCCCAAGACGGGCCCATGGTCTTTAGTTGGTCTAGAACGGTGCATCGCTAGGCAGTCTTCAGCAGCTTTCTCTGCTTCACCTCAATACAGGCCCATGGTCTTTATACTCTTAGGTTTTTTCGGTAAAGTCACATGGTCTTTAGTTGGTTCGTAGGTAACAGCGCTCGGCGAAGAGAACCCGTCGGTATCCGATTTGTTTAAAAGGGATGCAACGATTCAAACTACAGTGGGCAGAGCAACGCCCTTGTGGTTGGCGGTCCTCGGGGTCGTCCAAAAAAAAACCCGCGTGCCGCGCTAAACATCACAGCTCGATGCTGGTGCAGCCTACACGCCGGGCGTGGCGGTGTCGTGGAGCGCTCACGGCCGAGAGAAAGACGGAGAGACATTTGGCCGCAACTTAAAATGCGTCAACATTCTTTGGCAAGCAACGCGTTGCTTCAGTCTCGCTGTATCATTCGCCGGAATAAAGATTCTAGCAAGTGGAATTAGTCTGAATCCAAATTTCTCGCCGTCATCGGCAGGGCTCGCTGTCCCCTGCAGCCGTATCGTCCACGTCTTCGCCCGGGCACCGGGTACGATCTTTCCACCTGGTTTCCATGCTTGGCCACTTCTGACACCAGTTGTAGTGGGTCAATAACCAGAGGAGAACTTCTGTGAGGCAACACAATATTTATTTCACTGCTCTGAATACAGGGTCCCTAACACAAAGGGGGTAACGGCGCCATTCACCCGATACCTGAGGAGGGGTATGCCTCCGGGCTACACTGCCGCCTAACACTGGGACCACTCTAATTCTTAGCCCTCCGGCTAGGGGCCCTAGGGGAGGCTACGCTGACCCGACAATGCCAAGGTCTCCGGGTCCCGACCACTGGCCTCACTCAGCTCCGGCCCTTAGAAGGACAACGGGAGCTTGGGGTCCAGGGTCCTATCTTCAGCCCCGTTTTCGGTCTTCGGCTTGGAGATGACCGAGCCGGACCCTCAGAGGTCCGGCTTATATACAGGTCCGTGGCTTGCTCCGCCCTAGCCACGCCTCCCTTCCAGAACCTTCTGGAAGGTGACATCATCCCCCAGTCCCCCCTCCCGGGGTTTGGGGATTGTGTCCCAGGAACCATTATCCCAGGGATTACCGTTGGCCCCTTTGGCCATAGTCCTTTACATTAGCGTAATCGCACTTCCGTCCCCTGATGACGCGAAAGGGAAGCTACCCGCTAACAGCATGGGGAGTGCCGATTAATGCCTCTACATTACAAACAATTGAAGGACAACCTACTGGGCAGCACTAGTTAAAAATCACGCCAGCGAGGCGCGTACCGGGGGAACGCAGCACCCGTTTCTAGATGACGAACGCAATGCAGGACAAAATCCCCTCCCCGTCCGCAGTTCTGAATCCAAATTACACACAATTGAAGGACAACCTACTTGGCAGCACTCGTTAAAAACCATTTACAAAGCTGCCGGAACAATGTCATGCTTTTAGTTCCTTACGCCCAAATCCGCTGAAATCCACCATCAGTCAACGATTGACAAGTTATGCACCTCCTGACAGTGTCCGCAGGATTCCTCCTACAAGCTTACCGGCCCCTCGTAACCCTATTCAATGGTTTATCGAGACTGAAAAGAACGACAAATGGTAACAGCAAAAAAAATATTATTATTCAGTCCAGCACATAAAATCCATCCAGGTTAATGTGCGACGGGATTCGCTGCCATTTAACCGTCTAGCGCGACAATTCAGGCTGCGTATATACCAATCTACAATGCGACTACAATAACATTAAACATAGCAGAGCACGTGCAAGCAAAACAATCAGAAAATAACTAAATATTAGTTTTTTTTGCAAGGGTCCTGTGAAAGTGTCTTTAACGGGTTTTTTCTTCCCCCGACCACAAAATATCCCACACTTGGACCCCAGGTTGATAACATCCGACGTACACACCGGTTACCAAGTGCAATTGATTTTTCGGGCAATTTCATTTTTATTTACCATCGTCGTTCTTAAAAACGGTAAGCCTCCAAGAGGCAGGGGTTTGAAAAAAAGAAAGAACAAACATCGTCAACACGTGCCCAAATCCTCTTCCCCGTCGTATCGCACGGGCGAGTGATAACATTGCAGAGCGACGGCCTTCCCCTCCCGCGGTCGAACATTTCTGCAGGATTTCGATGACAAGTTGATGGAAATGTGCCATTGGCCTTTGGTATTTTTTTCTTGGACAGAGGAATGTGGAACAATCATCCACGCCAGAATGGACGGGTACTTTTGTCGACGATTCAAGCGACGTAATGTAATGCTGGGGGGTAATGATGGGGGGTTTTTTTCGGGTCATCTCTTTTCAATTGCGACACTTCCGAGTTGCCCGTTGAGGCGACGCTCTGCTGCTGGGAGGCATTATTTTGATCTCGAAATGAGGGCCTGGAGGACAGCACTGGGTGAGAGATCTCTCGCTTAAAATAGTTCTCCGGTTGATTACGAAGGTGACGCGGAATCCTAAGACTCGGCGATCTTTCTGAAGCGCGCGCCGCCTGTAAGACTCTGCTCCTCCGGTGGCTTGCCTGGTCACCAGTTCCCAGTGTCACCACTTTAACAAGGGCAAGGCATTCCATGCTCCAGAATAAGCCTCTCCTCCCAGACTCGCCTCCAACCACGCTTGCATGCAAACCGTGCGTCGCTCGCGAACCGTGCATGAACCGTAAGTCCCTCGTGACCCGTACATGAACTGTACATCACACGTGACCTACATGAACCGTACGTCACACGTAGAGGCCGACCGAAATTGAATTTCTGGTTTCGGGTTTGGCCGTAACCAGACAAAAAGTAAAAAAAATGACTTTCGGCCGAAACCGAAAATTTAACTCTTCTTTCGGCCGAAACCGAAAGTTAACTACACTTTCGACTGAGACCGAAACAGAAAGGAATATAACCAAAGTTACCGAACACAAGATTTATGAAATATGTCATGATGCAATGCTACTTTAATTAAACATAAATCTAGAACTAATCATTCAGAGCCTGCAGTAAGAGTCACTAAATATCAAATCTTTAGGTGTTACTTACTTAGTAATTATATCCAAACAAACTAATGTTGGAGATAAGAAACAACAGTTTTTCTGCATTCAGCCAGACAGGCTGCCGTCTGTTGACCGGTCGTATACACATTAGCAGACCATGGTTGCGGCTGTAACCTCGCTCCCAAGCTGATGCTGCTGCTGACGTGTGTGTGTGTAGAATTGCCTAGTGCCGACTGACCGACCGATAGGCAGAGTGATAGACGTACCACTAGCGTTAGATTCTAAAAATAGATCTTCGGTTGACGAATGACGACCGAAAGTTAATATCAGTTTCGGCCGAAACCGAAACCAGACCCAAAGTTAAAAATGGACTTTCGGCCGAAACCGAAAGTACGCCGAAAGAGGCCATTTGCCAACTTACGGCGCCAAAACCGAATTTCGGTTGGCCTCTAGTCACACGTGACCCGTACATGAACTGCACGTAGCTTATGAACCATACATCAACCGTATGTCACACGTGACCCGTACATGAAGCGTATGTCACACGCAAACCGTACATGAACCGTATGTCACACGCAAACCGTGCGTCGCACGTGAACCATACATGATCCGTACAAGAACCGTACGTCGCGCTCTAACCGTACGTCACCGCACAGTTTGAACGAAGTTGGTAAAAAAAACGACTGCAGTTTTTGGCCGAGTTGCAAACTTAAGTATTTACGAATAAATACATTTTATTTTATTAGGTAAGGCCCACTGAGCTGCCATGTAGCTCTCTTTAAGAATCGACCTGGCTATCACTAATGATAGCAGCTGAACCAGGTGGCTTATCACCGTGTGGAAATTTACAGCATCGGCCAAAAAAATGCGTGACGTTCATTGTAAATGGGAGGACCCGAGAAAAAAAAAGACGCGACCACGGGGAGAGAGAGACAGAAACTCCAAATATACATCAGGCGTCAAGGGTCGGGATCGAACTCACGACCTCCTGTCACACCAGGCGAGGGAGTCAACATCTCCGAGCCACCGCCACGCGATGGCAGGCTTTGTCGGCGGAGAGGGAGAAAGTCACACGCGGGGGTCTCTTTTAAACAGTTATCCACGTAGGGATGAGGTGCAACTTCTGGCGAGGATTTGACGTACGCACGTACGAACCATTGAACTTCCTTTCGCACCGTATGTAGCCAACCCACGCTCATCGGCAGGCACGGATTTTAGCGGGATTTTTTTTTTACCGGGCGACAGAGTCAATGCGTCGCGGCGGTTTAGCGGCGTGCGCCCCGGGGACCCGGAGCCGCGTAACGGGAAGTTTGACTCCTGCCTGAAGGACCGGATCGGTAATTCCAGAGGCGCGCGAACGGGAGAACCGTTACGAGGTTGGGAGGAGGAAGTGGGGGGGGGGGACCTTAAAATACGTGGCGATACCGGCCCGCAGGCGACACCGCCCCACCGGCGACTCTTCGGTTTGCCTGACGTCCTTGCCAAAAATCCAAACGCTTGGGGGGAAAAAAAAGAGAGCAATTTGAACACCGGGTGAAAGCCACAATTATCATCCGGCCGTGTTTTTTTGTTGTTGTCGTTGCCCGGTTAAAATAAAAATACACCGACTTACCAGGAAATGGAAAACAGACCGTGAACACTACACACGCGCTGGCGCGCACGCACATGTATATATAAGACTATTCAAGTCGCGATTACAACTACAGTATAACAGTCCAGCGGACTCTAAGCTTAGCCGTGCTTCAGTCGACCGCACGCGAGTGCTGGTTCACCGTTTCACAAAGTGGGGAACTCGTCAATGCAACTCGGCTAAGGTCCTCGCTAGCACCATCCCTCAACTCTCTCCTACCCCCCTCGCTCCCCCCCTCGCTGCTCCCCCACCCCTCGCCGCTCACCCCCCCCCCCCAGCTCCCTCCCTTCTCACCACTCCTCACTCCCTCCTCACCACTCATTCCTCCTCACCACTCCTCCGCACTCCCTACGACTCCTTAATCCCCACCCCTCCCTGCGATCCTACAACTCATTTGTCCTTATAATACTAATATTATTATCCACAAACAACACAGAAAATCCTCACACCAAGCCTCGAAACTTTTTCTCAAGCGGATTCTGCAATTGGGACAGTTTTGCCCAATTTCCTTTAGCACGTGTCTTGTGTTTTCGCTAAACTAAGCGGCGGCTTTCGACTTCATTCGGGGAAGAAATCCCGAGTAGCCCGGATGAATCTAACCGTGCCGTATGGGGAGAACAATGCAGAAGAAAAAGCAACAAAAGATCTGCACTGGCCAGGTTCAGGAACGCGCTTTCTCTGCAGGCCCGCTACCTCTTGACCACGCTGCGGGCCAGTAGGAACGGGCAGCTTCACGCACGCGCGAACCGCCAATCCCCTGCCCATAGAGCGCTGGGACGCGCTGGGCGTGCCTCCACGCCACCCGGCTCCATGAGTAATGTTCAAGCTTGACTAAACCTAGCTTCATCGAACAGATTTGAACTATAAACCGTTTTTTATTTTATCAGTTTTTTCAGAAGGTGACCTGGGCCATCGTAAATGATAACAGCCCAACCCGAAGTTGTTTATCGTGGAATTCAAAGCAGCAGCCAAAATCTCTTGAACACATGACGTCGATTCTAAATGTGGATAGGGGGGGGGAAAAATCCACACGACCACGCGGAGACACCACATATATACGGCAGGCGTCAGGGTCGGGATCGAACCCACGACCTCCTGCATACCAGGCGAGGGAGTTAACATCTCCCCAGCCCGATAATGCCGTCAATCAAGAGTCCACCGAGCGCTTTGTCACTCACTACGATTCCTACGCGTCGGTTTTTTTCCTTTTCTTGTCGCTGCTAAACAACATCCGCGTCGACCAATATCCAACACTCACGGCTACGCGCACACAATCACCCCCCCCCCACCACGACGCGTATAAACAAAACCCACGGTGAAACACAGGGCAGACGAGTGCCCGGGCGCCACACGCCTAAAAACTTCTACCGCAACGGCAGCAAAAAAAAACGAAACACCCCCTGCCGAGCGACCGCGAAAACCGAAACCGACGCCGCCATCCGGTCGACTCCGGGAGTCACCGTGGTGCTAAGGAGGGAGTGGTGGGTGGGGGCCCCGCGGGCCGTGACATCTTTGCGCTCCGTTCACCGACACAGAAGCGGGGGCCCCCCCCCCCCCCCATCATGGCCGCAGGTGCCGAAAAGCCCTAAAACGGTAGCTCCTCGCAAGACAACTGGGGACAATTGTCCGATACCGGGCCTGGGCCTCCCCTAGGTCGACTCGGCCTCAAATGAGTACCCGGTGCGAACTAAACATCGCCACTGGGGAGACGCGGTGCTGGCCACCCACCTCTCTCGTGTGCCGCATAGTCTGTTAAGGCTACACGGGGGATCTTTTGTCTTTATTTCGTCTTCGGTGGTGGCATCCTCTACACAGCACCACAGCCATACAAAGCGTGACGAATCGCCACCACCCCCCGCCACCCAAAGGCATGGTCCGTAGGTAGAGTTGGGACTCAAAGCCGGGCAGACAATCGGCTGACCTGGTGATGACGTGGGGGTGGGAGCGGGAGGTTCTCAGTAGTGAAGGCAGCGCTCTCCCCCCCCCGTCTGTCCGTCTGCCACGGGTCCACTAGCGATGTTCTCACAGCTGGATGGGAGAGTTGCGGAGCACAGTCCAGATAGCACGTATGTACGTTGAACTTCTTTCGCACCGTACGTAGCGAACCACGCTACTCTGTGGGTCTCCGTGGGCCTCTATGGGTCTTCCATGGGTCTGGGGGTCTCCGAGTGTGTTCGTTGAACTTATTTCGCACCACCGTACGTAGCCAACCAAGCTAATCTGTGGGTCTCTGAGTCTCCGTAGGTCTCCGTGGGCATCCATGGGTCTGTATGGGTCTGGGAGTCTGAGTGTGTACATTGAGCCAAGCGCGCTAATCTGTGGATTTGATAGGACCTCTGCCACCGCACCAGTTGGGAATGAGCATTCTGCATGCCACTGAACAGCTGTGGATTTTCTCGCGCCTTTGCCCGCATCCCGATGTCGAACGATAAATTGACAACAAAACAAGTGTTAAGATGTTAAAACACCAAACTGAAACCTTTTACAAGGAATCATGTCTGCAGTAACCACAACGCTTATGGGTCAGAATGCAAACAAAAAACACTGATAATATATTGGTACTGGCAAAGGAGGTCCCATGATGTAGCGCCAGACTTGTTAGCTTCGACGCGCGCCGACGACAGTTCTTATGGGTACGGTTGTGGGGGCAGCTGTCAACAAACACCGCGGTATCGGGGGGGGGGGGGGGGGCGGGGGCAAACCCCGAGACACACGGGTAAAGTGTCCGCGTACGGGCAGGGTTCCAGGTCAGGCTTTTCCAGGCTTGATTCCCTGGCAGGCCCCGCGACAACGCTTGCCCGCGTGCCGGCGGGCCACGTGACGTGACGCAGTCAGGCGGAAGCGGCTCTTGCTTCGTCCCTGCTTTCACCCAACTGGATCTTCATCTCTCGGTCGTCGGCAGCGCCCTCCCGCCCTCGCTTATCTCTCGCTCGTCATCGTTGATCGCATTTCTCTTTGAAGACCGAAAGGGGAAGCAGGTTTTGTCCACAATTCTGGCTGTCGCCTGATGAGGCTGGTTGTTGATGTAATTACGGGCGAAACATCACGGCTACTCGAATTGTAAATGCTGTGCTGTGGGTTTACTCTCCGACACACAAGCGGTCAGTGCTGAACTAGGAACTAATCAAACCCTTACCGCGAACTAACCCCCAAAAAAACCTACATTATAATTGTATCTCTGCATGCCTTGATAAGCCACATTCTCTCAGTGAGGCCACTGACAAGAGATTTTTCAGACCACATCCGGCTTATGGGCTCCCTGGTAAAGAACCCTGCTGCTGCTGCTGCCTTTGGCGTGGTCCCCTCTGCTAACCGCCGACCCATTCAAAGAGGTAACAGGCTCACGTTTGGCTCCCGAGCGCGGTGTCGAGGGAAGTCACGCAAGCCCTTGGTAATTTTTTGGGCTACTGCTATAAATTTCCACACGATGACGATAAGCCAATTTGTTGAGCGATCATTTGTGGTGGCCAGGTCGCTTCTGAAAAATAAGCCAATATAGCTCCTTTGGGCCTTCACCCGGCGAGATAAAAATAGCGTAGTTTTATTTGTATGTTGTTTTTTTACGCAATTTGTTTACCTTTCCTATACTTTGCACTCTTATCGTCTCTTATGTTACAACGTTTCTTGTTATAACGTTCTGACCCCCGTGCCCCTAGCTGGACATGGGGATGAATCCGATTCTGCTTGTCGTCTCCCCATCGTGAAGTCGTCGCCTACGGCAGCCGTGCCCACGTTCAGGCGCTCTCCGATCTTGTTTGGAAGTCTGAGTTCCGCTCGAGTCGAGGTCACTTGAGGACAACGACCCGCGTTAACCGAGCACAGTAGACGGACAAGGGGAGATGCAAGGCAGCCGACGGGATTTAACTCCACGCGCGTCTCTTCAGATTCAATTTGTAGATTTTTTTTCTTCAAGCCCAATCGTCGTCATCTGGCCATCTTGCGCGCCGCCGGCAAAGCACGCCGCCGTAATGGTGGGGATGACGATTCGACGCCGTATTGGTGGGGACGATGATTCCACAGAAGCGTGGCTTTCCTGTAGCCTCGTCGCCACGTCATCCAGACGTGTCGATGCCATTGTATAATAATAATAACTAGGTCTAAAGAGTCTTGTAATAATAATAACTATGTCTAAAGACTCTACCAAGGAGGGATGGGGGTGGGATCCTGCACTTAAATTTTTTCACCAGTCCATTATTTTTTTTATATTTAGTTTAAAGTTGTTGCCACGGAAACACTGCGATATACACGGAGATAACACTCAAATGGTCCACATGGGTGGGGGGGGTTCGTGCCAGCCACCCTGAAGCCGGTTTTTCACCCCCGCAATTGAGATTTAATCGCATCGCCTCCGAACCAATGTCGGGCGAACTGAAATTTGGCCACTGGCTCGGCCTTCACCAAATGGAGGGGGCCCCTATTTTCCGTGATGATTCGCCGACGGAAAATCGAACTACGGCAGAAACATCGTCTCGGAATTGACCCTCGGCGACTTGAAGACACGGGGGCCCCCGGGCTTACGCGCCTCTGAAGCGGCTCATCCTGCCAATTTCTGCCAATGAAGCCCCTCAGCGCAAGCGCCCGCTGGCTGTGGCCGAGTTAAGTGGAGAATTAACAATTTTACTCTGGGAGGGTGTTGTTGTTGTTGTCGTCGTCGTTGCAAAGCCATCGTCGATCGGGACAAGAACTCGCCGCACGTACCAAGCTGCTGGCACCGACTATTAGCCAATTCGTCACCCGCCCAGGGCTTGACCGCGTCTTCTGCACGAAATGTCCCCCCCCTTACTCTAAAGTCGTTTTCCTCCCGAAATGTTCCCTGCCGCTGGTGGCCTCGAAAAGCGTAATACCACCCCCAACCCCCCCTCCCTTTCTTTGTACAACCGTCTTCAGGCGAAGTCGGACTCGGACGCTCTTGACGAACCCCGAGCCGTTGACCCCCGCACGTGCGCTCGGAATCGCGCGTCGGCCTCGGGTTTACGGAAGAAGCCCGAGATTCGATCCGCAAGATCTCAGACGTGGTCATCGGCTCGGTCGGCTCTCTCCTTCACCCCCCCCCACCCCCCGGCACGAGTTTTCCTCGAATCGCCTCGCCGAGCCGCTCCTCCCCACCGTCCGTCGCCAACTCCGAGGAGCGGCCGCCCAAAGCGAACCGAGAGAGGCGTGGGGGGGGCGGTGGCGGGCGGCGGGCGCTACGGCCGCCCTGGGGTCTCACGGCCCGCCCACGTAGCCGGCCTCCCTCCAGTGCTTCATCTGGTGCCTCTTGAGGTGGTAGATCTGCGAGAACCTCTTGCCGCAGCTGCCGCAGGCGTGTGGCTTCTCGGCGCTGCCGTGCGTCCCCGCGTGCTTCTTGAGGTGCGACAGGTGCGAGAACGTCTCCCCGCACTCCTCGCACGTGTGCGGCGGCGGCGGTGCCGGCGTCGCCGCCGCCGGCGCCGCCGGCTGGCGATCGCCGACGACGCACGAGCGCGCCAGCCGGTGCTTCTTGAGGTTGGAGAGGCAGGAGAAGCCCTCGCCGCAGGCGTCGCACGCGTGCGCCCAGCCGCTGTCGGCGTGCGCCGCCGTGTGCTTGCGCAGCTCCGAGAGGCACGCGAAGCCGCGGCCGCAGTCGCCGCAGGCGTGCGGGTGGCGCTCGCCGGGGTGCGCGTACGTGTGCTTCTCCAGGTTGGAGAGGCACGCGAAGCCCTTGCCGCACTCCTCGCAGCGGTGCGGCCGATCGCCGGCGCCGCCGCCGCTGGAGTGCGTGCGCTCGTGCAGCTTCAGGTAGAGCGGCGTCGAGAAGCCCTTGCCGCACGCCCCGCACGCGAACGGCCTCTCGTCGCCGCCGCCGCCGCCGCGGCCCGCCGCCTGGCGCCGCTTGGCGCCGCAGGCGTGCGCGAACGGCTTGCCGCACTCGTTGCACGGGTGGGGCCGCTCGCCCGTGTGCAGCTGCTGGTGGGCCTTGAGGTTCATCTTGCGGGCGAAGGCGCGGCCGCAGACGCCGCACGCGTGCGGCTTCTCGGTGGCGTGCGCGCTCAGGTGCTTCTCGTAGCTGGAGAGGCGCGAGAAGCCGCGGCCGCACTGCCCGCACGCGTGCGGCCTCTCGCCCGTGTGCGTCTTCTTGTGGCCGCGGAGGTCGTGGGCGCGCGCGAACGCGCAGCCGCACTGGTTGCACACGTGCCGCAGGGGGCCGCGCTCGCACTCCTCGCAGGCCAGCGGCCGCTCGCCCCCGTGCAGGTTCAGGTGCACCTTGAGGCTGGAGAGCTGCGTGAAGCGCTTGCCGCACTCCTCGCACTCGTACGGGCGCTCGCCCGTGTGCGTGCGCATGTGCATCTTCTGCGCCGACACGTTGGAGAAGGCCTTGCCGCACTCGAGGCAGGCGAAGGGCCGCTCGCCCGTGTGCGTGCGCCGGTGGTCCTTGAGGCCGTTGGCCTGCGAGAAGCACTTGCCGCAGTCGATGCAGGCGAAGGGCTTCTCGCCCGTGTGCGTGCGCCGGTGGGTCTTCAGGCCCGACATGTTGGTGAAGCACTTGCCGCAGTCCGTGCAGACGAAGGGCTTCTCGCCCGTGTGCGTGCGCTGGTGGTTCTTCAGCGTGTTCGCCTGCGAGAAGCTCTTGCCGCACTCGTCGCACACGTACGGACGCTCGCCCGTGTGCGTGCGGAAGTGGATCGTGAGGCTCGACACGGTGGAGAAGGCCTTGGTGCACTCCTTGCAGCCGTAGGGGCGCTCCCCCGTGTGCGTGCGCCGGTGGATCGTGAGGCTGGACACGTGAGCGAAGCCCTTGCCGCAGTCCCCGCACACGTGCGGCTTCTCGCGAGTGGGCGCCCCCCCCTGCTGCTGCTGCTGTTGCTGCTGCTGCTGTTGCTGCTGCTGTTGCTGCTGCTGCTGCTGCTGTTGCTGCTGCCGCTGCTGCTGTTGTTGTTGCCGCTGTTGCCGCAGCGGCTGCTGGCGGACGGGCTGTTGACGGACCGGCTGTTGCCGTAGCGGCTGCTGGCGGACGGGCTGCTGGCGGACGGGCTGCTGGCGGACGGGTTGCTGGCGGACGGGCTGCTGCCTCGGAGGCTGCTGCCTCGGAGGCTGCTGCCTCGGAGGCTGCTCCCGTTTGGGGGTCGTGTCGACGGCGAATGCCTGCGCGTAGGCCCTGGGCGTGGGTGGCGCCTCATCACTCTCATCATCTGCTCGCAACGTCACCACCGCCACACACACACACACACACGCGCGCGCGCGCAACCGATGGCAGTTATCCACGCTGTAGGTTTCAGCCACTCAAAAGCTACACACTCGTACCGACGATCGCAGTTTAGCGGCCAAGGTCAACACTTCGCCCCTCGGCAACGCGGGTGGCAAGATTTTGTCAAGCTTGCCATTCGTCGTGGACAAACCACTCGAACGGCAAACAATCTAGTATCTAAGTTTAGACGGTACGGTAACGAGTCGGCATGTCGTGGTGTCTCCAGGCCAGGGGTCGGCAACCTGCGGGCTCTGGAGCAGCAAGCGACTGCTTCGTGACCATTGTTAATTTAGGAGCGCCACCGTCTCCTATTCATAAGTGTATCAAGGCTCATGAAACACAGTAGCCTCTCGACTATCCGCGTGCACTTTATCCCATTTGCGGATGAACCGCACACACGAGATTTTGACGTAAATTAACAACTCGTGGATTTCCCCTGAATTCCAAATTATGCGTTCATGCTGCCGTTGACATGAGTCAATACACCCGATACTGCTGCTTGGCTTCCAGCCGCGGCTGCTGCTGCTGCTGCGGCTTCGGCACGGTGAACCCTGGTCCCAGGTCGTCATCCCCTCCACGGCCGAGTTGACTGAACTGCGGCAATGAGTTATACTCCCCGTGAGTTTTTGACTTCCACTCCCACTTGCCAAATATTGGGAATATTAAGACGCCGGCCATACCAACAAGCCTTGGGGTCGGGTCGGGGTCAAAGAATTCAACCATCGAGTGAACCGGCTCAACATAGCAATAAACCCGACCATTAATTCTGGGTATATAAGAGTTTAAACCGCTTTCGAGGTTTAAACTCTTATATACCCACCTCATTACAGAGTTACTCTCATCCACAACTGCGCAGGAATCAAAGGTCTCCACCGGACAAAATCTCTATTTAATCCTGTCCACATCTGCTAATCCTCATAATCGAGGTTTTTTGGGTTAGATCGCTGTAAGTATAAACGTGTCATAACCATCCACCACCCGACACAGCCAGTAAGGTTTGTCACGTAAACAACGCGACAATTAGTTACTACTTCAGCCGGTGTGTTAGAGAGTAAATCCGAAACATTTACAATTTGAATAGTATGACCTGTGAATTACAGTGACCACTATACTTACACGTCGTGCTCTCTTTTAACCCCGCCCCCCCCTCCCAATACGTTCCATTCATTGGCTACCACATTCTGATAAGCTCCCCCCCTCTCCTCCCCCTTAACTTGTATTTAAGAGCTTGCATCTTGAATCCCTGCCTCACTTGATGCAGCAAATCTGGCTGTGACTGTCCCACCTGATGACGGAGACTTGTGTTGCCTCCGAAACGTCGCGATTTTTATCATTTAATTTTTATTAATTTATATTCATTTTTTACCTATGTGACTTTACCGAAAAAACTAAGAGTATGAATCCTTGCAGTCACGAAAGCTTCAAATCTAGAATTACAGTGACCACTACCACATTGATTTCTCTGTCTGCCTTCCAAATCCTCCTCCTGATATCACCACCTTTTCTTATTGGTCCTACAAAAATCTCACCTGCTCTACTCTTTGCACATTCTTGATAAAGATCCAACTTCCCTTACTGCTGATGTACCTTCTGTAAACCACCATAATCAAACAATATCAGAAGTAGTTAACAATCTTGCTCCTATCAAAACTATTTCTTCAACTCGATCTTATTTTCTTGGGTTAGATCGCGTAAATATAAATATCGTTAAACCCTCCACCACCCAACACAGCCAAATAGTAAGGTTTGTCACGTAAATAGAACATAGCAATTCGTTACTATTTCGATTTAAAGCTTTCGTGACTGCAGGAATTCATCTTCTTGGTTCTTTCGGTAAAGTCACGTAGAAGGGAAGTAATAAAATAATGAAAATAATAAAGCATAATAAAATCATTATTTTTATTATTTTATTACTTCCCTTCTACGTGACTTTACCGAAAGAACCAAGAAGATGAATTCGTTACTAGTACAGTAGAGCAAATCGCCAACATTTACAATCAGAGTACGGTCACGAAAGCCTACATGTTAAACAAATCATGGAAATAATCATCTTCTTCAGTATAACTTCTATGATCAGGTTTAATCAGGTTTTTAGAAAGATCACTCAACTGAAACCGCTTTACTTCTCGTTTAAAACGATCTTCTCTTATCCACCGACTCTGGAACTTTCTCACCTGGTTCTCCTGGATTTATCTTCTGCATTTGACACTGTCGATCATTCTATTCTTCTCGAGCACCTCCACAGCCACGTCGGCTGCTCTGATGCCGCCTTTCTAACTTGGTTTTCTTCTTAACTCTCTTGACCGGGTGCATCATGTCGTGTTAAACGGCATCTCTTCCTCTCAAAAACCTCCGCTTTGTAGTGTTCCACAAGGGTCTATTCTAGGTCTCTTATATTCACTACACCTTCTTCCTTTAGCCAACCTCATCTCAAGTTTCTGTGCAGACGATACACAGATATAGATCAGTTTCAATCAATGTCACATAAACCCAAATTCCACTCTTGTCTTCCTGTCTAAACTGCAGTTTCTGACCGGCTCACGGCAAATTTTCCTCAAATTATTTACGCTAAAACTGAAGTTCTCTTAGTTGGGGAAAAAATCACTTACCTCTAGGCATCGTCAATCCACTATGTCTGCTTGACTCTGACATTCATATCAGTCAACAGGCACGGAATCTTGGCTTCTTTCACGACTCTAACCTCTCCTTTTCTTCTCACATTTCCCTCATGTGCAAGACTGCTTATTTCCATCTGCGTAACATTTCTCGTACCTGTAACTGCCTCTCCGATACGGCTGCAGAAACAATAGTTCATGCATTTGTTACCTCCAGGATTGCAATTCTCTGCTACACGGTCTTCCCTTGTCGCTCATCTCACCGTGTAGAATGTGCAAAACGCAACTGCAGGGAGGGGTACTGACTCATACCCGTAAGCGTCATCACATTACGCCCATCTTACAATCCCTCCAACGGCTACACATTCAGTCTAAAGTCACTTTCAAGATCGCATTTGCTGGGTTTTTTTTAAGTTCATGGGCTAGCCACCTGCCTATCTATTCCCTCTCATTTCAGTTTATTCCCCATCTCGCGTACTCCGCTCTGCTACACTCGAGGTTTGTAGTCCACCCCAAAAGTTTTACGCTAATAGATTGGCGGACGAGCGTTCACTTGTCGAAGCCCCCAACAGTCTGGAGCACTCTCCCGCTACACAGCCGACAAATCGAATCAATTAAGTTATTCAAATCTGAATTAAAAGCATACGCTGAAAAATGGGCATTTATGTTACGGTCCAAATGGCTCATAACTTTTTGGCCACTCCACCACCCCTAAAGTGAAGGTTCTCCTAAATACGGCAAAATGTTGCGATTGTGGTCTGAGGAGACCAAACAGATTCATTCAATTTAATTTCTCTGCGATCATCGTTTTTGTTCACGTATTAATCTTTAAGTTTTTTGATTTGCCAAGCAGTGGGGGTTCTGTTTTTGTATCATCTGCGTAAGGGACCGGCTCATTGATGTGCAGCGTTGTGGGATGGAATCGCATGAATGATGCTCAATAAAATTAAATTACTATTATTCTTGGAAATGCTTATTGCGAATCACGCGGTGCTTAAACCGAACAAATTCGTTGCTCCGGTTAATCTGAAATCCGCGTGATCGCCTCTACAGTACAGTAGTTGCCATATCTCTATGACGGTGGGTGGCGGAGTTTGATTGATGTTGATTGGCTGTGGCTCTGCTGCTGTCATCCACTTAGTGGGCTGAGTCTTCTGCTGGGCGGGAGCCAGGGAAGTTATCACCGAGCACGCGCATCGTCGATCGGTCAATTGTTTACGACAAACATTTTTGTCCATTAACAATTAAAATTTTCTTAACTTAAACGTAATTTATACCTACATTAGTGATTTTGGGCATAGAGGCCCACAGAAAATGGTTATATTTTTTGGATCTGCGATTTTGCATTATCCGCGGCCGTGCTCCCCATCATAATCGAGAGTTCTACTCTATAGTTTTTTTTTGTTGTTACCGAATTCAGAAGAAAATGGCTCCTATTGTCAGCACGGTTGCCAACCACTGACTGCAGACAATCGCCTGACGGAACCGTTTCTGGACGGGGGAGGAGGGGGGGTCCACTCAAGACCACAACAGACGCGGTTAACCCCTTGACACGTACGCGGTTAACTGGCAGGGACGATTACAAGGGTGGCGACAAAAACCAAACGAGAATTTGTGTCTCCCAAGCGAAGACAGCAAGCACCACAATTTCGGTCGACGGCTTCGCCAGAATGTCGCCGAGCCGAATTGCCTCGCACGTGCCGGGAGGGACAGGGGGGCAGTGGGGGGACCAATACACTCACCCTCACTGCTGCTCCCCTCTTCCTCCTCCTCCTCCTCCTCCCCTTCCTCTTCCTCCTCATCATCAACGTCATCTTCCAGCCCGTCTTCCTCGTCTTCATCTTCGTCGTCATCGTCGTCATCGTCGTCGTCGTCATCGTCGTCGTCATCCTCTTCCTCCTCCTCCTTGTCCCAGCCGTGAGGCACGGGTCGCCCGCCGTGGGAGTTCATCACGCTCTCGGGGTGCGCCCCGTAGTCGTTGTCATCGTAGCTGCCATCCATGTCTGAAACTGGGATTCGGGATTGGGGGGAGACACGATTAACCGGCGCGCTTGACCTTTGATAACCTCCCTGCCCCTCCGACGAAGCTCGGAGAGCTGGATGGAGTTTAAGAGAACTCGCAAACAAACACGGCCTCGTTGTGAAAGACGACGCAGAAGATCCCCTGGGGTTTGATCTTCCACGAAGCTGCTCATGGTCCCCACCCCCTAAACCGCATCAGCCACTGCACAAACCACGGCAGCAGCAGCAGTAAGATGCGGATAGCTGATGATGCACAAATGGAAAATTTTAAACTCATCCAGAACCGACTGTGAAACTTATAACGTATAGTGGCAGAAAAGTACAGAAACCATTTGATTTGTTTGCTTAACTTGTGTGTCTGTATGTATGTTAAAAATTATTTCGCACCGTACGTAGCCAACCATGCTAATCGGAGGTGCAGGGGAAGGACAACAAACTAAACAAGCAGTTCTAAAGAAATTAATTTCAAATTTAGAATAGTGGTATAGTGTATTGTAATCTAGTGTATCATAGTGTAGTGTTTTGTAGTGTCATTTATCGAAGTGTCCAGGCAGTCCTCGACTTATGAACACCCGTACTTATGAACACCCGTACTTACGAACACCCGTACTTACGAACCAGCTTCCATAAAATATTTTTTAAATGTACATCGACTTAAAACGCGAACTCGCAATTGCAAACTCAACCGCGGAATTATTTTGTTCAGAGGAGCGATCCTCCGGCAGTATAGTGTATCGTAGTGTAGTGTGTATTGTAGTGTATAGTGTAGCGTGTGCATGCTGAACTCCTTTCGCACCGTACGTAGCAAACCGTGCTAATCGGAGCGATGCGTTTGCGTGCCTTTGCATTCCACCCTCAAGTTGGCTCACATCTTCACGAATATTAAATGCAATTTGGCCTCGGGCGGTTTTACGAAGGAGGACGATCACTCCCTCCTGCACATAGGACCAGTCAACCAACCAGCGTGTGATATTCTGGGGGCTCGTCCGGGATGATCGCAACACGCAGCAGCAGATCCGTCTTCTATGGGATACCGAAAATGTCTGCGTATCCTGTCATCTCTCAATGTGCAGATGTCCTTCTGCTGCCTATCTCCCTTAACGATTGCAGAAAGTCTGTGGGTTGCCTCGTCGATAAAAACCTGGCTGAACATTACCCGCCATACCTCAAGCATTACACTGTGACCCAAGGGTCCCACAGCGGGGGACACGATGTATGAATAATGATTGGGATCACGAGGGGAGAGGTTGTCACCCACCACCCATAATGCTGCGTGTATGTTGTATCATTTACCCCCTATACCCGCACTCCCCCTAGAATGTTGGTTATCTCTTCCTCGCCCCCCTCTTCCCTCCCACCCCCACCCCTCCGATAAGCAATTTAGTATTTTACCAGGTAATGCCCACTGAGCTGTTTAGCTCTTTTACAGAAGTGACCTAACCATCACAAATGATAGCTCAATAAAGTGGCTTATCATCATATATACTCTAAACGTGTGCCGTTGATTCTAAATGTAGAGGGGAAAAACCAGTGGACACGGAGTAAAATCCACGCAATTACAGAGAGCGAGAGAGACGCAATCTCCAAATATACAGCAGCAGGCATCATCAGGGTCGGGGTTTAATCGACGTCCTCCTGTATACCAAGCGAGGTAAATATGTACATGTGTCGTTAAATGAGCCACCACCCGACACAGCCGATTAGTAAAGGTTTGTCACGTAAACAGAACATGCCAATTCATTATGGATGATATTGGTCGCGAAAGCCTACGTGTTAAACTGACATCTTCCTTGCCACCCTTATAAGATCTCACTCCCCCCCCACACCGACGGAAGATCCCCTCCAGGTTTGGCGCATCGACCCTCCACCCCCAACCTAAACGTGGCTTTGACACTCCGATAGCCCCTCCCCCGACCCCCACGGTTTTCTGTCCCCCCCCCCTGCCAGAATACCATCGGCATGTTGTACCGGGCTCATGTTCTTACAACAATTAAAAACATTAAAAACACAATGCAATGATTGGGGCTCACGGGGAAGTTCAAACGAGCAGAAAGACAAGACCTCCCTATAATACGTAATACAAAGATCCCCCACTTGTGTAGCTTTATCAGACTGTTGGGGCAAGTGCTGTTAGCAAGCACCTATGAAGGCCGACACGACACACAAGGGGGTGGGAGTGGCCAGCACCACACCCCCAGTGGCAATGTTTTTAAACACCGCACCAGGTACTCATTTGAGGCCGAGTCAACCTTGGGGAGGGCAATGACCAATTTAGATAATCGTCGCTGGAGTTGGCCATGAGTGGGAATCGAACTCGCGTTGCCGGAATCGTAGCGCACTAAACTACCGCTCACTCACAAATTACCAAACACAGAGAACCACAACAACAACCGCCATTCGCCACTAAGTGGCAGTGACGTCACCACGACGCTTGTGCCTGGCCATGTGCACCACACACACACACAGACAGACGCAGGTAAACACACACACACACAGATCCTCACCCGAGGTGTCGCTTTCTTCCATCACGGCGACCGCTCGCTGCCGTCCACGGCTGGCGTTCTGCTGCATGTACATTTGGTTCATGGCCATTTCTGAAAAAAAACGGGGAATCCAGTGTTTTATATGTAAGTAGGAGTAGGGATTTCACGCTAAATATTATCCGTAAAGTTTTATTTTTAATTAGATAGCGTAAATATGTATCGGTAAACCCGCCTCCACCACCAACTGACACTTAGTAAGGTTGAGTCACATAAACAAAACGTGCAAATTAGTTACTAGTACAGCACTAACCGGTTGTGTGGTTAGAGAGTAAACCCACTACAACATTTACAATCCGAGTACCGTGACGTTTCGCTAGCGATTACAACCAGCTAAATCATCTAGATTGAGTTTGTCAATTGAGATGATTTAAAAGTGCATAGCTCCAGTGGCTTCCTAATATCAGAAGGAAGAACGTACCTTCATTGCACAATCGATTAATCATTGCACTGATACTATGAATTATGGCGATGATGATGATGACGTGGTGGCAAAGTGTAATCTGTGTATTGTATGTTAAACTCCTTTCACACCGTACTAATCAGAGGTGCGTGCACAGGCCCAAAGGCCAGATGGCCAACAACAAACACCATTGAAGGTGCAAGAGGTACGATCCATAATCAAGGTTTTGTTGGGTTCAATCGCGTGAATATAAATGTGTCATTTAACTCTCCACCACACGATACAGCCCATTAGCAAAGTTTAGTCACATAAACAAAACCAGGCCAATTCGCTACTAGTTCAGCACACACCCGGCTGCGTGTTGGAGAGTAAACCCACCGGAACAACTACAATTCGAGTAGCCCCGACGTTTCGTTGTTTGACGAAGCTGGTCGTAATCACCAGATAAAGCTGTCGCGCTAATTCCAGGTGCGGGGCACAGGGCCAAAGCCCTCAAAAGGCCAGATGGTCCAACAACAAACACCGCTGTTGAAAGGTGCAATGGACACGCGCTAACAGTTCAATTGAACTGCGCAAGGTCGCAGAGCGGTAGTTGTGAAGACGCCAAATAAGATGCTGCCACGTCAAGTGGTGCCGTGTTGTATTTTGGCATTTCAAGAGCAGCGGGTTACGCTCAAGGGTAACGTGCGAAGCGAACGCACCGGCACCGATGTCGTCATACGTGAGGCCCAGGCTTGAGTGCGGCTCGTAGCGAACTCTCTCCTCGGATCTTTTCTTCTTCTTGTGCGACCTCTTGGGGCCGTACGCCAACTTGGACATCCCCACGTCCATTGTCTGCACAAAGGGCACGAAAAGAACGGGTTTCACGTTCTGGGCACCGGAGATAATTTAGTTTACCCATGAGAGCCTGAAACTCAAGACTCCGTTCGTAATAAAGGTGTTTTTTATTATATTTCCACGGTGGTGTGATGTTATTTCCCTCGCCTGGTATGCAGGAGGTCGGGGGTTTGATCCCGACTGATGTTTGCTGTATATTTGGAGTTTGCAAGTCTCTTTCTCCATGGTTGTGGTGCATTTTTTCTCCGGGTCCTCCGGTTTTTCCCTCCACATTTAGAAAAATGCGTTAAGATCATTTTGCGGCTATAAATGTCCACATGATAAGCCATTTGAGGCCAGGTCACTTATAAAAAAGACTCGTACAGCTCAGTGGGCTCTACCTGGTAAGATATAAAAAAAAATGTTTAGTTTTATTTGTATTATAAGCGATTTGTTTACCTTTGCTATACTTTGCACTCCTATTGTATTTTGTATTGTTTGTTGTAACGCTCTGACCCCGTGCCCCTAACTGAACATCTGTGAACAAAGAGCTTTATAGCTAATCGGATTCCTCCAGTATAAGCAGTATTTAGACGATGCCTCTTTCTTTCTTTCTTATACAGGTAGTCCCCGAGTTACGATGGTCCGACTTACGATATTTCGATCTTACGATGGCGATAGCGATATGACAAAATTGCTAAATATTTTACATTTCGCGCGGCAGTCAAACGCAGCAGTGTACGAGGTACGATACTGTACTTTATCATCGCCATCCTCCTCTTCCGACAACTAAGTTAATGTAGCCATCATCAACCTAACATCGTTCAAGTATGCAGACGACGGGCAGAATCTTGGTGAGTACAGTACAATATGATACGTTACGATACGTTCAATGCATGTATGATACGTAGCTTTAGCGATTTCATTTTAGGATTACCACGATACGATACATACGTTCAATGCATGTTAAAAGTTTTTTTATAGCAGATAAGATTGTTTCCTGAAAAAACATTCTATTAAATTGCAGTTCATATAGGTAGGCTAAGAAATGACCTTGTTTTTTACTTTAAATTTTACTGTGCAATACAGTATTGTAATTAATAAATACATACAGTATATAGTTTATACAGTACGGTACTGTAAATTGCTCTGTTTTGCTAAATTATCACCATTCTTTAAGACTCCTGGGTAGGCGAGGCCATCTTCCACTTACGATAATTTCGACTTTCGATGGGGTCGTCGTAACGTATCTCCATCAAACGTAGAGGACTACCTGTATTCAATAATGGCCGATAACACCCGATTTGAATAATCGCCGACTGGTCATCCGCTTGCCGAAGAGAGAAATATTGTTCACGATTATTATTTGGATATAGAACAGAGAAATGCGTAGGCCAACGAGCAAACCTGGTTGAGGAAAGGTTTCTCTACCATCGACCCTTTGAAATCGGATTCTGGAACGGAATGACAAATGAATAGCAAATACGATTAGGGCCAAAAAGCCTTTGGAAACAATGAAAATATATTTGAACAAGCAACATTCTAAAAACCGCGGTCCTATAAAGTGTACACATGCTGGTTGCATAAAGG
>JAAXLI020001279.1:134650-156739 GCA_014621495.2 Entosphenus tridentatus | reverse complement strand
TGGGTGGACAATAACCGGTGGTTAACAGACGAAGAAAGCTTGGCTATGGTTAAGCTTGCGCATGAAGGGCATGCTTCGGTTACAGGCAAAGGTCACGCTAAGGGCATATCAGTGTGGGTCCCGGTCGCAGTATGCCACTGCAAGGCACACGGGGAATCGCGTTACGGGTAAAGGTCACGTGTGGTGTTGGGTAGATGGATGTGTCCGACGCACAGCGGCGTTACAAGCGCTCCGGTTTTTTAGACAAACTCCTCCACGCTGTCCGTGTTTCCACTTGGGGGCCGTCCATAAATGACGTCACGCACCCAGGGGGGGGGGGGGGCGTCAGACATTTGCGACGATGTGTGACGAGGGAGTGGGGTGGGGTTTGAGAAATGTGACGTCACATCAAATTCGCAACTTTAAATAAATATAGACAACACGTTCTACTTAATTAAATATACTTTTTCATGTTTTCTCCTATAACATCAGAGTGCAGCGCCACATTAAATACACACACCAATGACAATAGTTTAAAACGATTTGAAGCATGTTTAATATATATATTTTTTGGAGGGGGGCAGAGCTTTGTGACGTCATATTTGAGGTGAGGGGGGGGGGGTCTGACTTTTTGTGACGCCGTGTGACGAGCGGGGGGGAGGGGTAAAAAATCGTCCAAAATCGCGTGACGTCATTTATGGACGACCCCTTGGTGATGCTCAACTCCTCGGCCACGTTCCCGCTCTCGTCCGGCAGCTTCAGCACGTGGTCCGCACCGCGCACCTACCTTGATCGCAGGACCTTCCAAACGTGCCGGGCCTGTTACTCCGCACAAATGCTGCAGCCTGCACTTGCGGCAAACCGGCCCAGTTTTCATCCACACACTTCAAGAACTGCTGCGCGACAAGGCTTCAGAGCGCACTCTTCCACCTCCATCTGACAGCGGCGCTTGCAGCCAGGGTCCAGTTGGTCGAGCCCAAACTGGGACAGCGAGTCGCACGGGCTGCAGGTTACTACTGGAGAAGACCAGGTGCATGCTTCCGACGTTAACTCCGTGGCACACAAAGACATCGCCTTGAGCAGCAGCAGCAGGAGCACAGGCCACACAGCCCGCCATGTCTGCCGCTCTCCCTCCCCAGTCTCCCTCTCTGCTACTTTCGCCTCCTCTCTGTAACCCACGCTGTAATCGTGAATATTTCAACACGACACGGTAACGGTGATGAAACATTGTCTGCACAAAAACCCCTCGGCGCATGATCCACGCATGTTTGATCCTTGCCCGAGGCATCGTGGCAGGGTCTCGTCTTCCCTCTCTCCCTCAGCATCTACAGAACATGAAGATTTAGTGGCATCTACATCTAAATAAGATTATACAACGATTAAAGTCATTCCCCGTGTTTAGTATACACGCCGTACAACACGTTTGGAATCGACAGGAGTAAAGTTGGACTTACGAACAAATCGACTTACGAACAGACATCTAGAACCTAACTCGTTCGTAAGTAGAGGCGTAGCAGTGTTTCGAATTCATCAGAGCTGGAATTGTGCCAAATTAAGTGCAGAAAATCTGTTTTGAACATTACAGTTCATGAGTGTGTGTGTGTCTACAATTGTACTCCCAATTGGTGATGGGGCAGTTGTGGAGAGAGTGGAGAGTTTCCAATGCCTGGGCAGTGTGCTCATGACTGGCTCTGGTTTGACAGCAGAGGTCTCACTCAGAATCAGTCGAGCGGCATTATATTTTCATCGGTTGTGTAACGCTGTGTGGAAGCTACCTGGTCTGTCGCTCCACACGAAGCTTCAGGTCTTCTCGGCCACAGTCATGCCCTCCCTCCTCTATGCTTGCGAAATGTGGACACACCTAATGGAGCATATTCGAAGGTTAGAAACATTTAGGCTGGCCTATCTACGATCCATCTTGGGTTTAACCAGGCTAGATTGTGCGAGGAGCTCACGAATCTTTGAAAGATCTGGGCAAAGTTCCATCTGTGAGCTCATCCGGCAGGCAAGGCTGCGTTGGCTGAGTCATGTAGCCCACATGCCCAGCCACCGCATGCCTAAACAGCTTTTATAGAGCGGGCTAAACGGGCACGGCACGGGCTAGAGAAGAGATGGAGTGATGTGGTACAGGAGGATGTGGAGCTGAGTGGACTTGCCGATGACTGGTACCAGCGGTGTCAAGATCGGCCTCTGTGGACGAGGCTCGTGTAGGACGCTACTGGGCAGTTGGAGGCAGTCACCATCCAACAACAAGAGGGCAGAGGAGCGATGCTCACAAAACGAGCGGAGCGCCAGGTGACTAAAGCACATCAAGTTGGCAGGGTATGGTGAACAGGTGGTGCATTGACCAGTCGTCTCAGTCAGTCGACCCGTGGCACCTAGGTCTGCCCCGTGACCTTCTGCCAGTGGGCGTTCGACACTTCACGTGGCCTCAACGTGCACCTAGCCTGGCACAAGCGCCGTGGTGACGTCACCGCCATTCAGTGGCGAATGGCGGTTGTTGGTTGTGGTTGGTGTACGTATGTGCAGTCATTGGGGAGCGGTGGTGCAGCGGTTAGCGCGCTGTGCTACGAACCCGGCGACCGGAGTTCGATTCCCGCTCACAGCCAACACCGGCGACGATAATCTGAACCGGTCCTGGGCCTCCCCTAGGTCGACTCAGCCTCAAATGAGTACCTAGTGCGGTGTGTAAACTTCGCGACTGGGGGAGACAAAGGCGGCCGGGCGTGGTTGCGGCCACCCACCCCCTCGTGTGCCGTGCCGGCCTTCATAGGTGCTCGCTAACAGCACTTGACCCAACAGTCTGTCACAGCCTATACGGAGGATCTTTGTCTTTTTTTTTGGGCAGTAATTGGTAACTGGACTGATGTCATTAACGCGTGACAATTGAGGGCCCGGTTTAGTCGCAGCTCTCCTCCATCTCTCTCAGCCTTCGCCACGCGGTCTACCCGGAGTCTCCCTGTAGGGTTTCACCAACACCCGAATGTGACTCGTTCGTCGTGTGCAGGGAGTCAGTCGGTGGCTGGGTTGAGACCGTCAACCCCACGTGCACTTCCCGCACGTGGTTTAATTACGATCAGACGGACGCCTGTTCCTCCGAGGAGGCTTCGCTGAGCACACCCTCGTCTCTGTGTTTTCTCACGAGGGTCCTTGCCAAGCGTTTCGCATTTTGGGGTGCGACATCGCTGCTGTGTGATCCCTGGTCGAGTGATGCTGCCAGGTATTGCTGCGCTCTTATTGGGATGTTTTGGCCAATGCCGGTCACAATGTTGGGTTGTTGTTGTTGTTTTTAATACCTATGAGAGGGAGATGGATAACTCGGAAAGGAAAAACCCTATTCATGAGGTGGGTGGTTGGATGAGTGGGTGGACTAGTGAGTGGGTAGATGAGTGGGTGGGTGAGTTGGTGGGTGGATGAGTGGGTGGGTGGATGAGTGGGTGGGTGAGTGGGCGGATGAGTGGGTGGGTGAATGGGTGGGTGGATGGATGAGTGGGTGGGTGGGTGAGTGAGTGGGTGGATGAGTGGGTGGGTGGGTGAGTAAGTGGGTGGATGAGTGGGTGGGTGGGTGAGTTGGTGGGTGGATGAGTGGATGGGTGAGTGGGTGGATGAGTGGGTAGATGAGTGGGTGGATGAGTGGGTGAATTGGTGGGTGAATGGGTGGGTGGATGAGTGGGCGGGTGAGTGGGTGGGTGAATGGGTGGGTGGATGAGTGGGTGAGTGGATGAGTGAGTGGGTGGATGAGTAGGTGGGTGAGTGGGCGGATGAGTGAGTGGGTGGATGAGTGGGTGGGTGGGTGAGTTGGTGGGTGGATGAGTGGGTGGGTGGATGGGTGGGTGAGTTGGTGGGTGGATGAGTGGGTGGATGAGTGGGTGTATGAGTGGGTAGATGAGTGGTTGGATGAGTGGGTGGGTGGGTGGATGAGTGGGTGGGTGAGTGGGCGGATGAGTGGGTGGGTGAATGGGTGGGTGGATGGATGAGTGGGTGGATGGGTGAGTGAGTGGGTGGATGAGTGGGTGGGTGGGTGAGTGGGTGGATGAGTGGGTGGGTGAGTGGGTGGATGAGTGGGTGGGTGAGTGGGCGGATGAGTGAGTGGGTGGATGAGTGGGTGGGTGAGTTGGTGGGTGGATGAGTGGGTGGGTGAGTGTGTGGATGGGTGGGTGGGTGGTTGGGTGGGTGAGTGGGTGGGTGGGTGAGTGGGTGGATGAGTGGGTGAGTGGGCGGATGAGTGAGTGGGTGGATGAGTGGGTGGGTGGGTGAGTTGGTGGGTGGATGAGTGGGTGGGTGAGTGGGTGGATGAGTGGGTGGATGAGTGGGTAGGTGAGTGGATGGATGAGTGGGTGGATGAGTGAGTGGGTGGGTGGATGAGTGGGTGGTTGGGTGGGTGCGGAGAACATAAAAAAAACTCCGCAAAGGGCACCCGAGTCGGGAATCGAACCCAGGTCCTTTCTTGCTGTGAGCCACGGGACTGCCGCCGCCGCCACCCGGGCCGCGCTGGAGCAGCGCAACGCCCCTGGACGAGAGGATTCCAGATCTCAGGAGTGGTTTTACCAGCTTGTGGAGGGGGATAGCAGGAATGGCTTTCCCGTTTTAATTTGCGGTAACGTCCATATAACCCTGGCACCGTATTAAACAGCGCCGCCTCCTACCGCATTTTATATGGGTTTTTTTTTTCTTCATCAAAAGGACCGAAGCCTAAACCTCATGAAAGATTTTGCTTTTCAGAGAAAATCTTTCGAGCACTGTATGTCTGCAATATTTCACTACAAACTCGCAACGGACCAGTCAATGGGGCGGGGGGGGGAGACGGAATTTGTGGTCCCATGATTGCGTCTCTCCCTGGCTTGAAGCCGCGTTCATGTGATGAGAGAGTGTGTGGGTGTGTGGGTGAGTGTGTAAGTGTGTGGGTGAGTGTGTATGTGGGTGAGTGTGTGTGTGGGTGAGTGTGTGTGTGGGTGAGCGTGTGTGTGGGTGAGTGTATGTGTGGGTGGGTGGGTGAGTGTGTGGGTGAGTGTGTGAGTGTGTGGGTGAGTGTGTGTGTGGGTGAGCGTGTGTGTGGGCGAGTGTGTGTGTGAGTGTGTGGGTGAGTGTGTGGATGTATGAGTGTGTGTGGGTGAGTGTGTGAGTGGGTGGGTGAGTGAGTGTGTGGATGAGTGTGTGTGTGGGTGTGGGTGGGTGAGTGTGTCTGTGGATGAGTGTGTGTGGGTGAGTGTGTGAGTTGGTGGGTGAGTGTGTGGATGAATGTGTGTGGGTGTGTGTCTGTGGGTGTGTAGGTGAACCGTGCAGGCCTTCATAGGTACTCGCTAACAGCACTTATCCTAACCGTCTGTTCAGGCTATAGGGGGGGATCTTTGTCTTTGTATGGGTGAGTGTGTGGAGCGGTAAAATAGCGGCTAGCGCACCGCGCTACGAACCCAGCGACCTGAGTTCGAATCCCGCTCACAGCCAACACCAGTGACGATTATCTAAACCGGCCCTGGGCCTCCCCTAGGTCGACTCAGCCTCAAATGAGTGCCCGGTGCGATGTGTGGTAAACATCGCCACTGGGGAGACAAAGGCGTCCGGGCGTGGTGCTGGCCACCCACCCCCTCGTGTGCCACAATGCCGGCAGCCTTCATAGCTGCTACTCGCTAACAGCACTTGCCCCTACAGTCTGCACAGGCTACAAGGGGGTTCGTCGTTGTTTGTGGTGCTCGTGTTGAGTTTGCACGATCATCACAAATGAATGATTGCAGCGCCAGGGCTCCATCTGCCGTTGTTGCAGCGTCAAAGCGTCGCCGTCATCACGGCGCCGTTATTGGTGCGTGGCTATAACCCTTGGCATTGCTCTGAGGATCTTGATTTTGTTATTTGTGGGGTTTTTTGTAGCACGAAAAACATGGGGACTGGCTTCAAAATGTACCAAGCGCGAAGTTCAAGTGGGGGTTTGCGGAGGGGGGGGTGGTTGGGAAGTGTTTTCTGGAATTCGGCCCCTGACAACTCCCGCGAACATTTAAGCCCTGGGGATTACTGTTTTAGTTTACCCGTGCCAACCTGGGGTCGGGCCAGTTGTGCAGCGGGGGAGAGCGTTACGTTTCATTTCCGGCCGTGGCTAACATCAGTGGCGACAGAGATCTTGAGGCCTCGCTGGGCTTCTCCGCCTTTCACGAAGCGGCACTCGCACCCCGCGTGAGCGCGGATTTCGCCCCTTTTGGAACAAACGTTACGCGCGCACGCGACTCACCCGCCGAGATGGCGCCCTCAACTTGGTGAAAGTCGTTCCGGTTTTTACCGAAAGGAACAGAGAGTATGGATTCCTGCAGTCACGAAAGCTTCAAATCAAGATTGGTGAAAGTTGCCTGACCGCGCACTTCGGACGAACGCCACGAATCCCAGCGTCGAGCGAGCCGGAAGTGTGACGTCACGAAGACGTCACAAAGGAAACGTCACTTCCGTGTGGTTGTTTTTTCTCTCTCTTCCCCCCTCAGCGAAGGTGGTGCCACGTGGCGTTGAGATGCGTTCATTTACTACAAAGTAAATGTTTCGTAAGAGAGCAATAAAAACTCTATTTATCCCTCTTAGACCCACCTAATGAACATTAAACACCCCGTAAGAGGTTCCTTTAGGGTTATGTCGCGTAAATATAACTGTGTTGTTCAACCCGCCACCACCCAACACAGCCACTTAGTAAAGTTTGTCACGTTACTGGTACAGCACACCGGTGTGTAGGAGAGTGAACCCACAACAGACTTTGGTTATTTCGGTAAAGTCACGAAGGTATAAAATGAAATAAATCACGTTTCTCGCTGTGGTTGTCCCACCTGATGACTGACGCTTGTGTTGTGCCCGAAACGTCGTGATTTAATTCATTATATTTTATTTCATACCCACGTGACTTTACCGAAAGAACCAAAGAGTATGGATCCCGGCAGTCACAAAAACTTCAAATCTAGATTCCACAACATACTCTCCAACACACCGGGGTGCTGTACCAGTAACGAATTGACACGTTTAAATGGCCTGACACACCTTACTAATGACATTTCGATTTAAAGCTTTCGTGACTGCAGGGAACTATATATTTTTGGTTCTTTCGGTAAAGTAACGTAGAAGGGAAATAATAAAATTAAAAAAATTAAACATAATAAAAATGATTACGACGTTTCGATCGCAACAGAAGCAATCATCATCAGGTGTGAAAACTACAGCAAGAAAACGTCGTGAGAATTTGTATTATGTTTAATTTTTATTATTTTACTATTTCCCTTCTACGTGAATTCACCGAAAGAACCAATACTATGAACCTTACTAATTGGCTGCATCGGGTTGGTGGCGGGCTTAACGACGCATTTATATTTACGCAATCTCACCCCAAAAAGAAACCCTGCGCTATGGATATTATTGGTCGTGAAAGCCTCCGACTCAGTGTCAAACTCGTCTTTCACCACGTGTCAACACGGCAAGAGTTTAGAACTGGCAGTATTTGGGGTCTCACTGCCACCTTGTGGCCTACAGCAAAATAAAAACCCTGACGACTGTCAAACTGGGGCGTTCCTCAGCGTCCAGGGTGACCTGCAGACCCCCCCCCACCTCCACCAATCATCGTCGGAGTGATTTCCTGCTCAAATGAGCATCGACGGATTTGCGTTTACCTCCCGTTCACAGCCCCTGAAGCCAGTGGTGACACTTACACGTCCCTATGGCAGGTGTGAGTGGGGGAGCGAGTCTATTCTGTAGAGCAGTTGTTCTCCACCACCCAACACAGCCAGTGCGAGATGCCCTTTCTGGGGGGTGGAGAGACGTGGGCAGATTTTTTTGTGTAGAAGGTAAGTCATTGAAAACGCAATTTCAGCACGGGGCACGCAAGTTACAACTTCCTTTGTTTCTACATCGTTAGACCTCCTTTGCCAGTACCAAAATATAATGGGGTTTTTGGCAAAGAAGGTCTAATGATGTAGATGCTTACCCCGAGCCCTCATTACTTTGCTAGTGCATTGTCTTTGAGCTGTACGCCTTTTGGCGTCCTCTGGTTTAGCACCAATTGAGACGAGGCTCAAAAGAAAGCCGTCTCTGGTGTGGACCAATCAGTTTCAAGGACAATGCATATATTATCAGTGTGTTTTTTGTTTGCAAGTATTGTGATTAATGCACGCATGATTCCTCGTAAAAAGGTTTCAGTTTTGTTGCCAGAAAAGGGTAAAACCCCTATTATTCCTTTGTTTCATCAAACCTTGTGTATTTATAAAAAAATACAATTATGATTGAGAACCAAGCGGGTACAAGGCTGCAGCAAGAGGCGAAGAACCACTGCAACAGCGCATCCATCAATCCATCCGCTGTTGACTTCTCCACAGAGTGGCTACTCGTATTTAGAAGTGAACCCAGAGGGTTGATGGGGCCGAGCCAACTCCCCCCCCTCACAGCCAGGATGTGACCTCGCGAACTTTTCCCGATCGCGAAGCCGCTGCGCCACCCCCCGTAGCACCCCGTACATCTCCAACGAGCCCGGAGCCGTTCTTTCTGACCCAGTGGCATTCGCAACTTGAGAGATATTTTTCGAACGAATTTTTGTAATTCAATACTCTTCGTTGGAGATTGTTGGCGGTGGTGTGGGTGGGGGGAGACGTGTAAAGAGGCCGTGAAATAAAGTGTCGATTGTCTTTATCGTGTCATCACCCACCTGTTGTAACGTGTTTTTTTTTTCGAGTGGGGTATCTGTAAATGGATCGCCCTGTATAATTGGCAATTCGTGAATAATAATAATAGGTATTCTTGGTTCTTTCGGTAAAGTCACGTAGAAGGGAAATAATAAAATAATAAAAATAAACAATACAATTATCACGACGTTTCGATTGCAACACAAGCAATCATCATCAGGTGTGAAAACCACTTTTTGCAAATTTTCTTGCTGTGGATTTCACACCTAATGATTGCTTGTGTTGCAATCGAAACGTCGTGAGAATTGTATTGTTTATTTTTATCATTTTATTATTTCCCTTATACGTGACTTTCCCGAAAGAACCACGAATATGAATCCCTGCATTCACGAAAGCTTTAAATCGAAATATAATAATCGGCGTTTACCATTTTGCGTCAATAAAACAGGAGTTGCGTTAAGGATGTTAAAACACCAAAATAATATTCAGGGCCTACCTGGGCTCCTCCCACCCTCAACCAGTATATATACAAATACTGTGTTCTTGGAATTTCTCTCACTTGATACAGCTATCGTGCTGTGACGGTTCCATCTGAGGACGGAGGCTTGTGTTGCCTCCGAAACGTCGTGATTTTTATTTTATTTTACTTTTATTTTTCTACCTACGTGACTTTACCGAAAAAACCTAAGAATATGAATCCTTGCAGTCACGAAAGCTTCAAATCTAGAAATAGAAACCTTCTTGCCAGGAATCAAGTTACTACATTAACCACACAAACAGCGCTTGTGGTGAACATGCAGACAGACACGGCTCTGATACTAATGTATGATGCGTTGTCTTTGAGACTGATTGGCCTACAACAGACACGGCTCTGATACTAATGTATGATGCGTTGTCTTTGAGACTGATTGGCCGACACCAGAGAGAAAGCGGCCTTCTTCACGTCCCAGTCTCACCACCAGTGTCAGACCAGAGAACAACGCCGAAAGGCGAACAGGACAAGGACAATGCCACGCGTACCAGAGCATTCATAGCTCGGTGTGTGAGCAGCTATAGCATGGGACCTTTTTTCCCAGTTTTAAAGTATAAAAAATAAGAATAGGCTTGACCTTTTCTGGCAATAAAAACAGGAGATATTACATTCCAACACCACAATAGAAACCTTTTGCAAGCAATCAAGTCGCTGCATTGACCACACACACACTAGTTGTGGTGAACATGCAATACATGTACTCTGCTAATCTATGACGCGTTGTCTTTGAGACTGATTGGTGGCTGCTCACGAGCACTGACGTCAGAAGGGCCTCAGGGAGAGCGAGCTCCGTAGGGGGAGGAGCTCCTCTATCTCGGGAGGGTGTTTTTGGTCGACTCTTCCATTGTGTCTCTCGCTATGTCTCTCTCTAAGTGTGTCTCTCTATGTCTCTCCCCCATGTGTCTCTCTCTCCCCGATGTGTCTGTCTCTCTCCGTGTCTGTTTGTCTCTCTGTCTCTCTGTCTCTCCCCGATGTGTCTGTGTCTCTCTGTCTCTGTTTGTCTCTCTCCCCCATGTGTATGTCTCTCTCTGTCTCTCTCCGTGTCTCTCTCTCGGTGTATGTCTCTCTCTCTGTCTCTCTCTCTCTCCGTGTCTGTGTTTGTCTCTCTGTCTCTCTTCGAGCTTGCATTAATTCACACCTGATGACGGTTGCTTGTGTTGGAATCGAAACGTCGCATTCTATTATTTATTTTCTTTCTCCGTGACTTTACCGAAAGAACCAAAGAGTAATTCCTGCAGTCACAAAAGCTTCAAATCAAGTTTCTTCCATTCAAGGCCAGACATCTTGGTAAGAGGGTGGTAGCGCCCATACTTTTCCCCACCTGCAGATTCACCAACTGCGGAGTTACCCATCTGTACTGACGAGCGGACAGAAAACAGAAACTGCCACCAATTATTTCAAACGCCGTGCCGGACGATCGTACCGATTCGACGACCTCTGGATCCATCAAAGAGAAGAGAAAACAAGACCCCGGCGTCGTTTAAAAGTCTACAGTTTAATCTGTTCACAACCTGCCTCTGATCCTTCTAAAACACGTTACAAAAAAACCCTCAAACCGTTTCAACAAATGCCCAACAGTTTCGCTCCAGCTTAGCGGAGGCACGCGGACCAGAGCCATCGCTCCACAGGCCGGCGTCTCTCAAACTCCAGTCCCACCGGTGTGCTGGCTTTCCTCGGTGACCAAACGCCGAGCATGTGCAACGCGTAGCGGAACAATCCGTGGACCAATGAATTAAGTGTTTACGGCAGGAGCGGGGAACCTTTTTCTGCCAAGGGCCATTTGGATATTTATAACATCATTCGCGGGCCATAAAAAATTATCAACTTAAAAATTAGCCCGTTGTTATATTTGGTCAAACATTGAATTAACTCGCCCCTAATGCGATGGACTGGAACTGCTTCTCTTTGGCGAGGCGTGTGATGTTAGCTGCTGGTGTTGATGATGTTGCTGCTACTCGCAACTGCTTTTCCAGGTTTGCTCCGAGATTTATTGAATTTCGAGTCCCGCCTGCGGTTGCCTTGGCAGAGCCACACCAAATGATTTTGCGGGCCTTGTACGGCCCGCGGGCCGGACGTTCCCCACCCCTGGTTTACGGGGCGATTGATGCAGAGGGTTCGCGGCGTGAGCCCAGCGGCCACCCTGGTCAATACCTGCGAATGCATTGGCCAGCTGTAACGGCCGCGTGTTAAAGTTCGCCACGACGTTATTTTAGAAAGGAGGGTCAATGTATGCTGGCGTCACGTTTAGAAACCCGGCAACTTTGAAAAAGAAATCTCGCAAATTACTCAACCGGGTATAAACCGCGTGGCAACATCGCCCACAACCGGCAGCCGAAACATCGTGGCAGCCTTGCGCTATGAGTGCGTCGCAAATATCAAACATTTTCAATTGGCATTATTACAATGATTAATAGTAGTGGAGACAGGAGTTTGAGAAACACTGCGGGTTTGGATTGACATGTCAAGATCGTGCGGGGGAAGGGGGATCACAATCGCCGTTGTCAGATCACCGAGGCGGAATCGTTGCCTGGGATCGTGGGTTCGAGTCCGGGTTCTAAAGCCACGCGTGATTCAACCGCATCCCCAGGGGAGAGTGGTCTGCTGGTCTCAGACGCCGTCGAATGCACGCAAGTAATTAGGACGTCAATAAAAATTTGGTTATCGACCGTTTGCATATTCCATTTAGCGAGCTACAAAACTTTCAGTTTCACCATCGACGCGTGACGAAACACGCTCTTTTAAGGAGATATAAAAAGATTCAGCACCTCGCGTAGACGGACAGATACGTCAGGCCTGACCAACCCGGGGGCCGGTCTCCCCGCTGTAGACGTGTGGTGGCACTGCCGGGTAGGTTTACAGAGGATGTACGCTACCCCCCCCCGCGCTCCGACGCGTTTCACTTTCGTCACGTTCGTTGTGACGCGCGCCGCTCCGCGGGCGAACCGCGCTACGAAGCCGGCGGCCCGAGTTCGATTCACAGCCACGGACAGAACATCGGCGACGAAATATCTGAACTGGTTCCTGGGCCTCCCTCAAGGTCGGCTTGGCCTCAAGCGAGTACCTGTGCAGGGTCAGTTGACATCAGCAGCGGGGAGGCAAAGGCGGTCGTGCGTGGTGCTGCCCACTCCTCGTGGCGTTGAACACGTAGGCTTTCGCGGACCAACATCATCCATAATGGGTTTTTTTGTTCATGGGTTAGAACGCGTAAATATAAATCCGTCGTTAACCCACCACCACTTGCCAAAGCCAATGAGTGAGGTTTGTCACGTGAACAAAACGTGTCAATTAGTTTCTACGTCAGCACACCGGCTGTGTGTCGGAGAGGAAAACCCACAACATTTACAATCCGAGTGCCGTGAAGTTTCGCCGGGGATTGCCGTGTTGGCCTTCACATGTGCTGGGCTACCAAACACTTGCCCCAAATGTGGAAGTCTCTGTTTGTTTGCCCTCCGCCAGGAAAAAGCGGGTTAGCTTATTGTTTAGGGTCGCTTCAGAAACTGAGAGTATTGGGTCCAGAATGTCCACAGGCCGAGAGGCTAAGACGTGGGCTTATGGGTTTCTTGTATTTGCACGTGGAAAGACTTCTGTCTGTATTACTTTATTACCCATCACCGTCCATGGCGGGGGGGGGGAGTGGTGGCACAGTGGTTAGTACGCTGCACTATAAACCTGGCGACCTGAGTTTCATTCCCAACCATGGCAAACATCAGTTGTGGAGTGCGGGGGGTTTAGGGGGGCAGTATATGAATTGCTCCTGGGTGCCCCCCTTCACCAAATCACACTGACCAGCATGGTGAAGTATGGTCAAACAACCCCCGCGAATGACGCTGCACTGGGAGGCCTTCATTCAGCAGTGGATTAACAAAGGGGTTGAACATCATCTCACCGATCTTCCACGACGGTGCACGCTGAGTTCGCGTACGGAGCGACGCAGCTCCGACTCATTCACCGCAATCCTAAATGAAGAAAAAAAAGAACCACGAGCGAATTTGTCGGGCAGCAGGGTGGCGTGGCATATGCTCGTGCCTCACAGCATGAAGAGCCTGGGTTCGATTCCCGACTTGGGGCAAACCGTTCCTTAGCGCAAAAGTTCCAAAATCTCTCCCCCTGTTCTGCGCAGGGTTTTCTCCGCGTTCTCTGGTTCCCCCTTCCCCCCCCCCCTCCCATAGTTAATCACGTACAAGTCGTACTGGCCAAAACATCACCAAAAGTAGGACCCTCCCAGAAACAGACTCAAGTCTTCAAGACTTCAAGTGTGGGCCAAAAAAAATAACAACGTAATTACAGCGTTCCACTTCCTGGTCATGCGCGTGGAATTTATGTTTTTTTGGTTTCGATTGGCTTTCAAACTCACGTAAGACCACGCGCCTCCCACCGGGTCAAGCGCCGTTACATTGCCGGCAAATTGGAAACTGGGCACATTCACCCAATCCCATGCGTTGGCGCGGAGACTGGCGAGAGAGACGTCAACTCCTGCCCAGAGGGTTCGTGAGAGCCACGGCGCCCACGGCCTCCCGTCCACGGTGAACCTTGCGCGCCCCAAAGCTGAACGAGGCGGCGGAAAAAATGTCAAAATCCGTGTGCTGCCCGAGAGCACGACAACTCGTAAAAACCCCGACACCGCAACGGATTTACAACTAAAATCTATATTGTAAAGTCATTTAATTTCTGTAGAACTGATTTTAGTGTCAATCTAGATTTGAAGTTTTCGTGACTGCAGGGATCCATACTCTTTGGTTCTTTCGGTAAAGTCACGTAGGTAGAAAAATAATTTATTTTATTTTATACCTACGTGACTTTACCGAAATAACCGAAAGAACCAACGAGTATGATTTTCGTGTGTTTAGTTTGTTGTCCTCCCCCCCTCCCCCCGCACCTCCGATCAGCACGGTTAGCGACGTACTGTGCGGAAGATGGTCAGCGTACGCACGCGCACGTGTCAAAAGGTAGAGGCGCAGCCCTGCAGCGTCTAGCTCTCGCCCCTGCTGGCGGATGGGCTCCCACCAGCAGGAGCTCCACGGTGGGCGTTGGCCTACGGTTCCACGTTGCCCCAGACGTGCTGGAAGAGGTGAGGGAAACCACGGCTTGACCCAACCAAAACGCAACCTTCCGATCACAAGGCATAACTGTGGTGGATCCGCTTACACTGCTGGGGGGACAGCGGCGGCAGGAGACGGCATTGACCAACCGGCGACCCCCGTAGTGCGTTGTCCATTGAGCTGCCAAGCGTTAAAACACAGTGGCAGGCAACCATCTGTACCATGCTGGTGTAGCCCCTGATCACGTTTCTAGCACCTTCGCTTGAAATTAAACAACGAATTTCCACCACGAGCCGAGCACAAAAAAAAATGCAATGGGATAGTGACATCGCCACTCCAGATAGGAACGCAATGACATCCATCATCATCATCACCATCATCATCCATCATCATCGTCGTCGTCGTCACACACCTGAACTCTTGCAGGACGCTCATTATAAATATTCGAGGTGTCTCCAAAACAGCAGGTGAATAGTGTAAAGGTGCTCATATCAATTTGGCCAATGGTGGAAATTCTACATTTCTATGGCAAGAGCAAGTCTATCCAAAGAGCAGCCACTGCTGACTTCTCAGAAAGTAGTACCGTTTCATGAACCGAAACTAAAAACTAAACTTTTTTTTTTACTTTTTTTACCGATCTAAACTAATTTTCTATCTACCAGGTAAGGCCCACTGAGATATGTAATTATTTTTCAGAAGCAAACCTGACCATCACCATTGATAGCCCAACGAAGTGGCTTAGCTCGCGGGAAAAAAACAATAGCAGCCAAATAACTCTAAACGCGTGACGGTGATTCTAAATGTGGAGGGGAAAACCCGGAGGACCCGGACATAAATCCACGCGACCACGGGGAGAACATGCAAACTCCAATGATACAGCAGGCGTCAGGTTCAAGATCGAATCCACGACCTCCTGCATACCAGGCGAGGAAGTTAACATCTCCTAGCCACCGTGGCACCTGGAGGGAATGCTAGACTAAGTGGACCCGAACTAAGACTTAAACTCATAACCTTATAAACACATTCCTGCGGAGGGAGCTGGTAGGAACGTTGGGTTGCTCGGTCAATGGCCAGGGTCAACGGCGGCGTGGTGTATTCCGCAAATATGGCCGACTGTGAGGGCGGGCACAAGCCGGCGTGAGTAGGTTAAACGTTGAGTTTTACAAGGGCACCACGGGGTGACCAGCCCCTCCCCACCCAGCCCCACCCCTCCCACACCCCACCCAGCCCCACCCTCCCCACCCAGCCCCTCCCCACCCAGCCCTTCCCCACCCAGCCCTTTCCTACCCTCCCCTCTCCATCCAGCCCCACCCCTCCCATTTTTGGATGCACGACGGACGGACACAATAATCCCGTTGGCTGGTGGAACCAGGTGGTTCCTACCAGTATAATAACTATCATTACGAGTCATGCTAATGCAGTGGTTCCCTAAACGTTTCAGGCTGCTGCTAACGGCGGGGTGGTTTAAGAGGAAAGCGCCAGAGAGCGCTATGCCCATTGAACACACCCCAGGAGTAATCTACCGCAGTGGTTCTTCACCTGGGGTGCACGCTGCATTCCTAGGGGTGCAAGACGCCCTTCATGGTGGTGGTGGCAAGGCATGGCCAAATTGTTTTAGAATCATCGAAAAACACAAATAAAGCATGGGCACATGAGTTCCAACTTACTTTGTTTCGATTTAGAGCTTCCGTGACTGCAGGGATTCATCTTCTTGGTTCTTTTGGTAAAGTCACGTAGAAGGGAAATAATAAAATAATAAAAATTTCAAACAATTAAATTCTCACGATGTTTAGACTGCAACGCAAGCAATCATCATCAGGTGTGAAAACTACAGCAAACACATTTCTTGCTGTAGTGAGAATTTGTTTTATATTTGTATGATTTTATTGTTTCCCTTCTACGTGACTTTACCGGAAGAACCAAGAATATTCCTTTGTTTCATCAAACCCTATGAATTTCTTCACAATTCTTTTTACGATTGAGAATCAAAGGGGGTGCAAGGCTGCAGGACAGGTTAAGAACCACTGCTCTGGGAACTGCCCCGATGGCAGTGATATAACATCACTACGACTGGACATGATAACACCACTGCTATAAATGTGGGCCATGCCTCACACATACAGTCAACATGAGCTGGCCCCATAGCTGCAACATCACTCATATAGTGTACAATTACGCCAATATAAATATGTAAAAGAGCTTTTAGAAATGTGATAGGAGGTATGGGGAGCCTAAGACAAGACCACACGGAATGCACCCGATACGGTGATTCCAAGCTAAGCAGTGTCGAGCCTGGACAGTGCTTGGATGGTTTATCGCCATGAATGACAGGCGTTATAGGCGTTGTGGTTAGCGGGAAGGCAGCACAGAAAATATGTCGCGCGTCCCGCACTCCCACTAAAACCTTCACCGACCTGCATTGACCAGCGTGAAGTATGATCAAGATGTCACATGTGACCCGCAAGGTGTGGGGGGAGGTCCCCCCCCTTTTGCAGCAATGGAATGACAAACGGGCAGTACGTGAGCACGTGCAGGAGTGGGCCAGCACTCCGAGACGGCGATTAAAACACAGCGTAGTGATCATCTCCCTCCTCCGACAATGACAACAGCGATATCATGGGGGACCTCTTTTGCCAGTGTCGAAGTATGAAAAATATAAATACGCTTTAACCATTCTGGCAATAAAACAGGTGGCGTCAAGATGTTCAAAAAACCAAATAGATTCCGTTTGTAAGGAATCAAGTCTGCATTAACCACACACAGAAGGCAGATGGATTCCGGAAGATCCGGTAGAGCTCACCAAATCGGCCAGAATGGGATTCAAGCCTGCAAAGTCCAGAAGCCTAGTCCTGAAAACGGCACGTGTCCAGAAAAGGCACCGATTTATAATCGGAGAAGAGACCACCCCCACCGTCAAAGAGAAGCCTGTGAAGAGGTGGCACAGGGCCGAGCTCAACGACAAGAAGAGTTTGAAGGAGATGCTCTTGCAAGCCAACACTTGGATGACATCTCTGGAGAAGAATGGCTTACCTGGCAAGTTTAAGGCCTGGGGCTACCAACACGGGGCACTCCCCAGACTCCTCTGCTGCCCGCTGCTTAGCTGTGGAGGTACCTCTGTCAACCTGTGGAGGCTCTAGAGTGGAAAACCAACTTCCTCAGGAGATGGACGGTGCTTCCAAGAAGCTTCCGCTCCATCGGCCTGTACAAGGCAACGAAAGCTCGCAAGGCCACGAAGCTGCGGGGGACATCGTGCACGAGAACGTTCGCCAGGCAAGAGATCCGAGTGAGAACGGTTCGCAAGTGGTCCAGCCAGCACAGCGCCCGGGGAGGCGGAGGAATGGCCGCAACGCGCGGACATTGTCGGGTCGGTGAATCGAGGAGGCAGGCTGGGCCGGGGATGCACGACCAGGTCAAGCTGGAACAAAGCGAATTCAAAAGAGCGCCGTGGCATAGTGCAGAGGGAGGTCCGAAACGCTGACTAAGAAAGCTGTAGCCGTGAAAGAAAAGGGCAGCTGTACACGCCGGGAGAGTGTATGAGAGAGGGCACTGACCTAGCAAGACATCGGGACATGGAAGGGTAGCGGATTATGTTTCTGCCCTGCTGTGTATGATGTTGCCCACACCAACAAATATCCACACGTGGCGGCTGGAGGAAGGCCAGCCAGCCTGGAACACGTGGCTCACCTCCTGCCAAGCAGGTCTGGCAGATGCAAAGTTCAGGTGGCGACATGACCAAATCCTCACTCAGCTGCCTGCGGGACTGGAGCAAGCAGGAAGATTGCCAAGACAACTAACCCAGGGCCCCTGTTTCATCCACTCAGGTCAAGAGAGAGCACAGCAAGGGGAACACGGAGCAAAAGGCTCCTTGCTACAGCAGGTCACTTGGAGATGTTGGCAGACCGCCGGAAGCAGCATTGGTTCCCAGAGGCGATAGCCAGCACAAGCCTCAGACCGGACATTGTCCTTTGGACTCGAGGAACCAAGCAGGTGGTCCTCATCAAGCTCACAGTGCCCTAGGGGGAGAGGATCGAGGAATCCCCATGAGCGGACGCTCAGGAAATATCAGTCCCTCATCCTTAAGAGCCAGCAGGATGGACGGAGAGCATGGAATCTACCAGTCGAGGTCGGCTGCAGGGGGCTTGGCAGGACAATCACTGCGGAGGGCCCTGGGTGCTGCTCGGCATCGAAGGGGTGGTAAGGAAGGAGTCGGTGGCCAACGTCGGCAAGCGGGCAGAAGCGGCACCCCGTTGGATCTGGCTCAAGAGGAACGAGCGGTGGCAGAGCCAAACAGGCAGCAGGGAGGGGCAGGGCTGAGTCGAGTGGCGGATCGAGGGGCAAGTTCCAGGACGCTGGTTCTGCCGTCGAGCCCCCCCTGAGGTGTCGTGGGCTCATCGACGAAACACCGGTGAAGGAGTGGGGGGGGTACCCACTTGAGAACTCAGCTCAGTCCCAGTTAGGGGAGCAGTGTCTTGAATGAGGAACGGGGAGCGATTGAAGTGCCATTTGGCCAACAGAAGCCACAGGGAAGCGAGTGTCTGTCAGGTGAGCCGGCAGCGATGATCCCCATCGCATTTCAGTTGTGGTGAACATGCAAACAAACATCATCCGATAATTTCTGCATTGTTTTTTAAACCGACTGACCACAAGTATTTGTGGTTAATTAATTTTGTGTTTGAACATCTTGACACCTGATTTATTGCCTGAAAGGGTAAACTATTCTTATTTTTCAGACGTTCACAATAGCTTCGATACAAACTGAAGCTGTCAGCGAATGAACGCTTCAGATAGTGTTCGGCAAGACGCACAAAAAGCGCGCCTATCCGTCAAAGTCACGCATCGATTCTTGCGCTTCGCGACAGCGTGGCGCACCTGAGTCCTGATGGGTCTGCTTGTTGCAGGCAACCGTTTCGCATCAACCTCGCGGCCACGGGAGGCGGCCGGCTTCGCTCGCCACCGTGACGGGGAGAAACGGAATCCTTCGATAGAATCGCGACCCCTTCCCCCTCGATTCGTGACAAATCAAGCGAATCGCACCCGGTTGATGGCCATAAATCGTTACCATTACAAAAGCTCTTCATGGGCGTACAAACGATATAAACCACACGTGACCTCCGTCACCCCCCACTCTGACCCCCCCCCATACCCTCCACCGCCCACTGTGAAAACAGACTCCACTCCTATGTGCAGCAGCAGTGGCAACGTCCAGGCCCTGATACAACCTCTCCCTCCTCCCTCTCCTCACTTCTCTCGAACCCTCTGCTCCCGATTCTCCGTTCGTTTCCAATCCTTTTCCTCTTACAAACATCCCCTGTACATTAAACAGTCTCCATCCTTAAACCTCCATCCGTTACTCTTTTTAGAGCCTCACTTCTCCATTTGCCTATTCCATTCCCCTCCCCTCACCTCTCCACTCTGTCCCGTCCATCCCCTGTGACACTTTCGTAATGCCCACGTGCCCTCTGTTACGTTATCTTAATCCTCGGCCCTTGCACACCGCCCCTTGCCATCTAAATCACTCGTTTTTTTGTAACCGTGATAGGTTTTTTTGGGGTTAGATCGCGTAAATATGAAAATGTGTCATTAAACCCGCCACCACCCGACAGAGCCATCTAGTAAGGGTTGTCACGTAAACAGAACGTGGCCAATTCGTCACTAGTACAACACTAACCGGTGTGTTGGAGAGCCAAGCCACAACATTTACAATCTGAGTACGACGTTTCGCAAGTAATTACAACCAGCTTCATCAGGCGACAGCCAGATTTGTGGAGACGTACATTATCCTGTCCTTTGTGTATTAAAATAGCCGTACCAACGGTAATTCCTATTGAAGTATGGTGGCCTGTATAGGCATGCATTTAAGCAATGTATTATTTGATGATTCCCTTCCACGCAGCACTAAGTCGGTAGCTATCCGAACGGTTAAAATTATTATTTATTTCAATTTCTCTAATAAGTATTGGCCAGTAGTAGCTAGTTTTGCACAGAACTTCAACATTATCAAAATCAATTGTGTGTCCTTGTTGGCACACGTGTTCTGCTAATGCTGATAGTCGTATTTGGGAGTATTGAATATTTATTTGACGTTATTTTAGTCTCGTGCTGATCATTCGTCCTGTTTGCCCAACATAGCATTTGCCACAGGTGCAGTTAATCCTGTACACACCTTCTGTTGATAGCTTTGGTAAAACATCTCTTGTACCAGACATTAATTTCTGTATTTTATGTACCATGCCAAATCTGACTCGGATGTGTTGTTTTTCCAAACTTCTGGCTAGTTTATCAGTTACTCCCGTAATGTACGATATTTTGATAATTTTAATTACTTGGGCAATTTTGACATTCAATGCCCTGTTGATTTGTGCATCATTTGCAGCGCTTCTTTAACATGTTTAATTTCACTTCTCAGACTCATCATCTGACACTTTCTTAGCTCGATGAATGAGCGTCTTCATAAGAGCAGATTTCTGTGCGGGGTGGTGTGACTGCATTCAGATAGGCGTCAGTATGCGTTTTCTTTCAGTAAACGCTGTGCTATTTTACCATTTCGACCCCGTCCGAGCAGAATATCCAAAAATGGTAGAGTTATGTCAGCTTCCACTTCCTTGGTGAACTGAATGGATGGGTTTTGCGAGTTGAGATGATTTAGAAATGTGTTAAGTGTATATTTGCCGTGTGGCCAGACCACCAATGTGTCATCCACATATCTAAACCAAGCAGGGGGTTTTAGTGTGCTTGAAGCTATTGCTTTTGTTAAAAAATCTTCCATGTACAAATTCGCTATCACAGGAGGCAAAGGAGAGCCCATTTCTGCTCCTTTTTGTAACCGCTTTTTCAACTTTGTAAGGAGCCTTCAGCTCAGGCGCTCTATAAATATAAACTAAGATTAAATTTTTCCATTCTTTATGTTCGCTCTTCCCCCGCCCGTTAAAGTTGTCTTTCCCATCCATTATATCCTTGACTCTACTCCCATTCCCATGGTGTAGCCACCAGTAACAAGTTGCAAGTGCTTTTTTTTTTAGCACAGAAATGCCGACCCAACTACACGTTATCCGCAAACGTTTCATGCACTGTCAAAATTATAATTGTGGCAATCTGGGCCAAGTCAACACAACTGCACACACACGCGTGCACATACACACACGCACACACACATGCGCAGACACACGTGCGTACACACACGCGCGTGCGGTAGCGTACGAGTCCAGTCCCACTAAACCTCCACGGTGCAAGCACAAATCCCATCATGCCTTGCGTGCACCTCCCATTAATGCCTTCCGTGCACGCCGTGTAACAGCCGCATTGAATGAGCAATGCTCTCAGCGTTGTCCAGACCGCCAACTCAAGGGCTGAATGTGCGACCCCCCTGAACACTCTTTAGGCCACCCACATCTACAAGGTGGAAAAATGTGGCCGTCCCAACATGCTGCTCAGTGGAACGGAGACCCAATAGGAAGCATTGAAATCAGAGAGGGCTGCAAATGGGCTCCGTCCTAATTAGGTTCGGGATGGCCACACTTTAGGGATGGCTGGGCAGGCGTTTCATAGGCTACGGAAACCACTTTGGATCCGGGAGCTGGACACTAAGCAGCTGGAAAGGAATTCGCTGATATTTGAGCACGTGTGCCTGAGACACTTGCTGTGAAGTTAGTGACAAGACAGGAAAGGCAATGCACACACGTCCGGAAGAGAACATGGCAGGTAAGTGGTGCAGATGGGAATCAGCAAAGTGAAGGTTGCAGGATGTTAGAGAGCCGATTACCGTGACCTGCGATGGAGGGGTCTCCACGAGTCCGGTGACCTGGGGGAGGAAAACACCGAAAAGCAAGTGGTGGGATACTGTTGTCAGGTGCAGATCTATAGGTCTCTGTGTGAGTCTGTGGGTCTCTGTGTGAGTCTGTGGGTCTCT